>JAKTPN010000346.1:0-84556 GCA_030557665.1 Blastobotrys apis
TAAAACCCCTTTGGCGGGTTTCGGTTCGTAAGTCGTGTCCACTTTGGTTGACGGTGAGCACCCTTTCGATAACCTTTGCTCTTTCGGTTAAAAATTGTATATTTGTCCTTTGGTGGCATAGCTGGTTCCTTTGGTAGTTTTCGTTGCAAAATGTCCACAGTTGAGCACTTCATTCGTGATTCTTTCAACCCAAGAGCTACTCGTTCAATGTTTCGATCAACAATCTTCAACCGCAGTCTATGTCGAGATTTCTGGTGACGTGACATTACTCTTGGGATCTTCCAAAGAAGACCTCCCAAATTGGGTAGTGTCGGTTTAAATGGACCAAACATTATGTCTATGATTCCTGTGGTGTAGGTTTGGTTGATGGTGAATAAAATTCAGTGTGTCGAGCGTCAAATTTTCTGGGATCGATATTTACCCGGCTGTAATTGGAAAAGCCTCATGTTAAGGGGCGCTCTGATGAAATACATCCTGCAGCTGCTACAACGGCCAGATAAGAAAATGGCGGCAAAAACGAAAGTCTGAAATTCTACCTAGATTAATATCCAAAGCCCGTAGTTTCCCTTTCCTCTTGTTGTGGTGTATTGCTCCAGCACCCCATATCACACGAGTCAATGCACAAAGCAAAACTTTAAGTTTAGCGCGCTTTTGGAAGACAGAACCGAAAAGCTGCTAATTTTCTTTCCACCATTTTTCCTCCTATATCGCATCTATTGAACCGACGACCCGAAGTAGGGAACACATACAACACAGTCTTCAGAAGGGTGTTTGAAGGTAATAACTGAAAGCAGCAGTTCTATACATTTGCCACGGACCGGAAGATCCCAAGCTTGCCTCGTTTGCTAAACGCGCTGGCCGTACCAAGAGAGATATCATGAGCAAGGACATATCTCTCGAAGTAAAGCGCGCGTTGAAGAAGCGGGACTTGGAAGGATTTTCACGCGGTGAGTTGGAACTTCGTGCTAACAATTACCGTTCAGATGCGAATGAGCATAAACGGTTGGCTCATATGGCCCAGATGAGGTAAGCACACCAACAGTGGGCGAGAGGTTTTTTTTTCTAACTAGAATATAGGAAAGAATATGTTAAGGAGTCGTCATATCGCATGGAGGCGCGAAAATACCAGAGAATGGCCCGAGATATGTATGTTGAAGAACAAAGAAAAAGACCTTTACAGGGAAATTAACTAATTACAGTGATCATCTACGGAAAAACGAGTTACCTAGTGATTCCGAAAGCGACTAACATCCCGTTACCACTGGAGTATACCTCACTGTCCTTGCCAGTGGAAATTATGTGAATTCAGTGGTTAAAGTAATATGGCTCTAGTCCTTGGCTTTGACGGTATCAACCGGGTAAAAGCGCTTACATGGCGGCTCTCCTTTTAAAGACCACGAAATTGAGCCTTATTACCTTGACCACTGAATTGACATACAATCTGCTTGCTTGAGGTATGCTTTGTTTAATTGTCGACTCCCTTCTTTTTTATTCGTAGTATCGTTTCGAAAATATATATAAAGTTGCGAATAAATTGGGTGTCTGGTTGGGTAAGGTGCGGCGGCCTTTCAAATCAAAATGAAGGGTTTGTTTTTATTTGGTGTGGAAATCACGATGGAGGCGCGGTCCCATCCTACGAAACGTAGCAACATCATAGCCACTTGATATCGTCTTTTGGAAAACACAAAACCAATTATGTCTATTACTAGAGGTATGTGCTCTTCAATTGTTTAATCACGAAAACTGACTGATTCCTTTTTTTTTTAGAATCTACTTGGGCTGCTCAACCTACCACAACTAGAGGTGTTGCAGTTCATTTGTCCTATGACAAGAAGTCCGACCGTATTGTATACGCATCCAACCGGTCTGTGTTTATTCGTTCGGTAGCCAACCCAGAGCAATCGGTCCAATATACCTCTCATACTTCGGCTGTAAGTGTAGCCAAGTTTGCACCTTCTGGGTTTTATATCGCCAGTGGTGACGAATCTGGGTATGTACGAGTATGGGATTGTGTTGGTGAAGATATGGTTACTAAGGGGGAGTACCAAGTAATTTCTGGACGGATTAATGATTTGGCTTGGGATGCAGACAGTCAACGAATTATCGCTGTTGGTGATGGCAAGGAACGATACGGACATTGCTTTACCGCAGATTCCGGTAATTCAGTAGGGGAGATTTCTGGTCACACTGAAACTATCAATGCGGTGGCTATTAGACCTGTGCGACCATATAGAGCAGCTACTGTCAGTGACGATAGTAATTTGGTGTTTTTCAATGGTCCACCATTCAAATTCAACTTTACCAGCCGAGGTAACCATACGAATTTTGCCCATGATGTGCAGTTTTCTCCAGATGGAGAATATATTGTCAGTGTAGGTGCTGACAAGAATATTGTACTATATGAGGGCAAAACAGGCGAATTCAAGGAAAAGATTTCAGGTGCTCATGAAGGTGGTATTTTCTCGGCTTCTTGGTCTGCTGACTCCAAAACTTTTGTAACGTCATCTGCTGATGGTACCGTCAAGCTATGGGACGTTGAATCCAAGAAGGCCACCAAGACTTGGCAATTGCCAAGATCATTGCAGAATCAACAAGTCGGTGTTGTATTTGCTGGTGAAAGAATCATTTCTTTGTCGTTTGCTGGCGATTTGTACTACTGGGCATTAGATAAAGCCGAGCCGGAGCGGGTGGTCTTTGGTCATCAAAAGAGTGTCAACACTGTTGTGTCAAGCGATGGCTTGTATACTGGTGCTGCGGATGGACGAGTCTGTGAATGGAAGAACGGTTCTGCCTCAATTGTTTCTGGCGAAGGGCATACTGGACAAGTCGTGGGACTGACCTCTGATAAAGACTCTACTTGGTCGGTTGGCTGGGATGATACTTTGAAGAACATTCAAGGTGGTAAATTCGCCAAGAGCACCGTTTTAGACGCCCAACCACTTGGTCTAGACACCAAGAACGGCATATCAGCAGTTGTCACTGACACAGAGGTACAATTATATAAGGATGGAGAACGCACCGCTGTCAAGGAATTAGGCTTTTCTAGTTCCTGTGTTGCCATTAGCGACAAGTATGTTGCGGTTGGTGATAAAGTGTCGACGGTGCGGCTTTACAACACTTCTGACCTGGCTCTAGTTGACCCACTTCCTGCATTGAGAGCAACACCAACACACGTGAAATTTTCACAATCAGGGAAGTACATTGCAGTCGGAGACTCTACAGGAAAGATTTTCTTGTATAACGTGGAAGATAGAACTGTGCAGACTTCACGATGGTCATTCCATACTAGCCGCATCACCAGCATTGACTGGCACGAATCCGAAAACTACATTGTCTCGTCGTCTTTGGATACAAATATCTATGTTTACTCGGTTGCAGCCCCAGCAAAGAATGTAAAGACCATGGGTGCTCACAAGGATGGGGTGACTTCTGTGGCATGGGTCGGTAAGGACAAGATTGTTTCTGTTGGTGCGGACGCCACTGTTAAGCATTGGACTGTTGAATTCCGACAATAAATACTGAGTATGATATTATAAATAGGTTAATTAATTTTTTTTAAAAAAAAAGAGGACTTTAAAACAGGCGATACTCATAATAGCAAACCTTCAATAGACTTTTCGTATCGTCGGTAATCCATTTCAATGTTATGGACAGTGTTGAGACGATACTTGTTAAAATGGTAAACAGTCTCTGGTTTTTCCAAGGCCTTGAGCACCGTCAATGAACGGCAAACCACTTCCCGCTTGAATGCCAACAAGAAGTGCGTCGCCAATTCTTCAGTTGTAATTGAGTCGAGTTTATCAGTTGTCACTTCAGCTGGTCGGTTGTAAGAATGAATGATGTACCGGTACAAGTCTTTCGGGCTCGTAATCATCAAAGCCGTCACCGTAAATGCAGAAGCTTGATGTGTGTCGGTGATAATATCGTTGAAATGGCGTTCCAAATTGTCAACTGTTTGAATATCCTCCGTTTGAAATCGTCGAAGATCAAGAATATGGTTTAATGCAAATGCGGGTGTACACCGTTTTTTGTGTACTATCCAAGTAGACAAGGCAAGAAGCTCTTCTCTCTTCAATTCCAATTCCTTGGATAATATAGGTTTTTGAGGAATAGCCGTGGTGGTGACTGCCACTGTCGAGGTTGACGCCGTCATTGATAGAACTACTGTACTCATCGTAATGGTATGACTGGATGAGGAAAAGATGTTTGTTTTTATACCTCGAATTTTTTTTTTTTGGAATAATAGCAGTTATCGTATGTGGTAGTTGCAGTTTTGAAAGATCTTGGTTGTGTGTGTAAAATAAAAAAAAAAATGACTAAATCCTTCCTAGTTCCTTATGCCTTTATATAGATGAAACCTGTTATCAGTAAAAAAAGATAACAAACCACACTAACGGAGGGGTTATAGTTGATCGAGAATGGATTTAGTCAAATAACCTGGTGGAAAGGCTGGGATTTGCAGATTCGTTATCAGTTGCGAATATGCACAATTACCATTACGTTTATATTTTTGATGAAAGAAAAGAATATGGAGGTATATTCCCGAGATTATTGTTTCAGAGTTTAAGAAATCACTCACCTAGGAAAATAATTTTGCCAAACTCTAACTCAATCAGATATCGTTACCAGTTTTCTCATCTTTTATATTCCCGAAATGTCAAAAAATGTACTGAATAACGTTTCACTCCAAGACTTAGATTGCGGGGCGTAAGAGTCACATTGTACTTTATTTTTTTTATTTTTCGCGTTATCTACCGGATTTGGCATTCTATCACTCACTATTTACTCGGAAAGCTAGACGTTCTGGTCATATTCCTCGTGCTATCTCTTAATTCAGGAGGCTAAACCCCTAACTTCTGACCCTGAACCAGCTGGCTGCTATTTGGTTTTAATTCCCAGCTGCTTGGCTGGGCCAAGTGATCCCAGATGCCATTTGAATTAAAACCCATTTCTATTGCGAGCCGCACTTCCGCCGCCTGCGCAAGGATCCGCGGCTTCATCTGAATTTTTTTTTTTTTTTTTTTCAGCGTTTAAAAAAATTTGAAAGAAAAATATCACCTCTAAACAATCGACCAAACCGTATTTAAAGAAACAACAAAATGTCAACACCTGCGGTTAGAGTACAACCCGTGAGGAATCCAACTCTTCCTGCGAAGAAAACCCAGGAATATAAATACTGGAAAGGATTCAAGAATCCGATTATCGTCAAGGAGAACTTTCCAATCACTCATATTAGTTTCAGTCCAACTAGTCCTCATGACTTTGTGATAACGTCTAGCAGTAAACTGCAAATTTTCTCCTCAAAAACGCGGCAAGTTACCAAAACTTTATCTAGATTCGATGGTGCAACAGCTTATAGTGGTGAATTTCGGTGTGATGGGAGACTAGTGGTAGCAGGTGATTCAAAAGGTGTGATTCGAGTATTTGATCCGTCTGCTAGATCTGCTTCATTGATCACTCTGCATCCTTGTAATTATAGCACTTATGTGACCAAATTCCATCCAACTTCTACGACAACATTGTTGAGTGCATCTGACGATAAATTGGCTCGATTGTGGGATTTGACATCGTCAAATCCAATCGCTACATTTAAAGGTCATGATGATTATGTCCGGGCTGGATGTTTCATACCATCATCAAATCTGGTAGCTACCGGGTCTTATGACAAGTCTGTAAGGTTATACGATTCAAGAGCTAGTAATGGACCAGTACAAACATTTATGCATGGGTCTCAAGTGGAGGATGTTTTGGCATTGAATGAAACGACATTGGTATCTGCTGGGGACGTGGTCAGGGTATGGGATTTAAGTGCGGGCAAGATGGTGAAGGACTTGAGTAATTTTCAACAGCCAGTTTCCTGTTTGGCAGACGCTGGTGATCGAGGATTGTTGGCAGGGTCGTTGGATGGGCATGTTAAGGTGTTTGATTCTAGCAGTGCTAACTGGGATGTCAAATTCGGTTGGAAGTATGGGTCAAAGGTTTTGAGCACTGGAGTATCACCAAAGCACAAGCATGTGGTAACCGGGTTGATCTCTGGTGTGTTTTCAATTCGAACTCGAAAGACTGAACCAAAGGTCGCACAGGGCGTTAAACAAGACAAATCTGGAAATTTCGCACGAATGATTCGAGGTGCGGAATACCATGGTGATACAGAACATCGAATTTTGGATGATACATCTAAAAAGTCCAAGAAACTCAAGGCATATGAACGGCATATTAACGCATTCCGATGGAACGACGCTTTAGATGCGGCGTTCGCCAGTGGCATGACACCAGAACTAACCGTAACAGTGCTTGAAGAGCTAAGAATGCGAGGTAAAGTTCAAGTTAGTTTGGGTAACCGTGATGAAGATTCTCTAGAACCAATTCTTAAATGGGCTGCCAAGGCTGTACAGGATACGCGATCCATGTCTGTGGCTGCTGATTGGGTTGGCTGTGTAGTGGACATGTATGGTGGATTGATTGACAAGTCGCCTATTCTTGAAGATTTGGTGAACACTTTGATCAAGAGAGTCCATGTTGAAATTGATCGAGCTAAAGAAGCTCAAAGAATAGAGGGTATGTTGGAGTTGTTAATGTCGAGGTAGTTTAAATTTAATGAACAGTTTTAAGAACCAACAATATTTTGATTGACTTTTTTTGTAAAACTCTCCAAAAGTATACATCGGCTATAACTTCTGATTTAAACGTTAAGCCGCACCAATGGGAGATTAGAGCGCGCGCTTTAGGTTGAAGATCGCCGAATTTTTTTATTTGACTCAACGACACAATTTTTCACCAATGGTTATGGCTAGCAGGAGGGTGTTGATGCCGCTGAAGCAGGTTCTTCGCAATGTAAGGACGATTAGTACACGGCCTGCACTACGCCAAGAAGTGCCATGGTATTTACAAGATCCGGATGCTCAGCAAGCTCCGACAAAAGTAGAGCCGATGCCGGAGATGCCCCCGAACCGGCCGGATATGGTCGAAGAGACATGTAAGCATATGATTAAGGATCTAGGGTTGGTTGAACTAGAATTGATGGATCTGAGAGGAATGAATCCTCCATCAGCATTGGGCCCAAATGCTATTATTGTGGTGGCAAGTGGGAAAAGTGACCGGCACTTGATCCGGGCAGCAACTGGGTTGCATAAATGGATCAAGAATGAATATGGAGTCGTGAGCGATAGGGAAGGAATTATTACAGCAAATTTTCAAAGAGTTCATCAACGAAGGCAGAGAAAAAAAGCTCAGCGTCAGTTTTTTTATACCAAAGAGACGGATGATGGCGCCTTGCAAAGAACGAATTCATGGGTAGTATTGGACACAAAAAAGGATGGAATGATGATACATTTGTTCACTCCAGAACGTAGAAGAGCTGTGAACCTTGAGGAGTTGTTGAAGCGTGATGATGAAGATGTTAATGAGGAGGACGGGGAAGCAACTGAACCACCAAGTTACATATCGCAGATGCCGACAGGTAAAAGACAGTTTCATACAACAAGAACAGTTTCCTATGAAAAAGCGCCTGTAACACATGAACTTTTGAAAATGCATTCCGAAAAGGGAGATTATCAGCAGTGTGCAATGTTTTCTCATCTAGACGACGACACTTGTCTCGTGCTAAAAGCTCATATCAACCATCTCGCCAACATACGGGAACTAAAAGGAAGGGAAAAGGAAATCCAATGTCAACAGCTGACACGTAGTAGCAATGTGGTCACTTCGTTTTTTCGGCAATATCCAGCTATTCCAACTGCATACCATTGGAGTCTTCGGTTAGTCTTTCTTCAGCATGCGCATTTCATCCACCCAAAAGAGTTTCCGCTTCGTATGTTATTGGATAATATAACACATCAACAAGCATCTGGGTTCCCGGTCACCCAATGGGATGTGGAGACTGTGGTTTTGACGATTGCATACTCTAATTCTCGGTTTTCGGTACCTTCAAAAACGGACAAGTTGGCCTCATGGGCTGTACAATGCGATGAAAAGTTCAAATTGGTTCTTGAACTTTTCAGTATCGCATACCGTTCTACAGGAGTGAATTTCACCACAAACGATACGCTAATTGCATTACTCTATCGTATGTGTATCAATCCTGGCAATGAGTACGTTACCGGGGACCGTGCCATGAGACATCCAACTCCAATCACGCCAAAACGACGAGGGTTTCTTGACGACCGGGCTACAACGATATACAATATGCTCGGAGAGGATAAAATCGATAATCGGAGTTTATTGGCATTGGTAATGACTGCTTTGGCGAATAATGGCCAGTGGAGCAAGTTCTGGATGGTCTGGAAAGAGCTGGCTATGACTGGCCAGCAACTGGATAAAAGGATGCTATTGTTCATGGTATCAATTGTTACTCGAGCTGCAGATGAAAAAGCGATCATGCATATGATTGATTACCAGTTACCAGATGTCTTGATTTCTAAACAAGAGTTGATAACTCCGGAATTAATCGAGGCTGTGAAACGTGGGCTGCACTATATCAACCCTAGAGAAAATGGGTATCATAATTTGCGAGCTTTTATAGCTGACATGGAAGCATCTAATAGTGTATAATTGTAAATAATTTTTTTTTTTCTGTACATTAATATTACAACAATGGATATACCACTTTGCAATGATGAAGAAAAAAAAATTTTGTCCGTTGATTATGCAGGCGCGCGGAACCGAGGCGGCATATAATATTCGACGTCTTTTTTTTTTTTTTTTTTTCTTCGATTGTTCCCCTGTTTTGTTTTTTTCCCTTCTAATTATACCCTTTTAACACCCATCAACATGTCTGCAGCAGGTGCAGTTTCTGGCCACAGTAAGTCATCAACTTTTTTTTGTAAATGGAATGTGCTAACATTATATACCCCCCAGATTTCAACCCAAAGTATGATTATAATCATGCCGATGACAAGGAATACAAACGGCTTCGAGATCTTGCCAACCAAGAATACAAACGGAAGAAGGACCTAAGTGACCGATCGCAAAATGCTTATAAGAGCGGCGACGGTTCTCAAGCCAAGGAACTGTCCAACCAAGCTAAAGAACATGCTGAGAAGATGGACCGTTATAACCAACAAGCAGCAGACTTTGTGCTACGAGCTAACAACTCCGATTCCCAGCCGGACGAGCTCGATCTCCACGGGCTCTATGTCCGTGAAGCCGAAGAGGTTTTGGAGACTCGAATTAAAGCCTGTTTGCAACGACGTGATACCCATTTGGATGTGATTGTGGGGAAAGGGTTGCACTCGAACCATGGCGTTCAAAAGCTAAAGCCAGCGGTAGAACGACTATGCCAAGAACATCACTTCAAATACGCTACGGAAGAAGATAACGCAGGCGTTATTGTCATCGACTTTACTGGTTCTGGTGGTCATGTCCCATTGAGCAATATTGGCAAACGTCCAAAGCCTCACAAGCCATATCATGGCGGGAATGCCAGCTATCCTGCTGCAAACAAGCCGCAGTATCACCAACAACAGAATCAAAACCAAAACCAAGGTGGTTCTGGCGGTTCAGGAATGTTATTCAAGCTATTTTGTGGGCTTGTCAAAATGTGCCTCAAATAGACTTCTTTGTTTTTTTGTTTTTTTTTTTTTTAATTTTAATTGTTTTTTGTGTATTAGGGATGTTTTTTGTTTTTTTTTTTGGTTATATTAATAGAGACACAATTTTTTTTTTTCTAACGGCTAAATCTCTTGCTATTATTACCACCACCGGTTTTACCACCACCCTTCTTGTGGGTTCTTCCGCTTGATCCAATTGTAATGTTAACCTTTGGAGGTCTATCGAATCCAAAAGATTTGGCCACTTTAATCAAGTCCAAGTTGTCGATATTGTAAACATTCTTCAAACTGTGACTAGCATATGCCTGCAAGTAAGATCGGTATCCTTCCTTTGCAGCATTATTCAAGTGGTAATTCGAGTTGATAAGTTTTTCCAATTGTGGTTGAACATTGACAACCTTTCTGCTTGGGAATTCGAATTCATTGAGCGGTACCTTGGATTCCTTCAAGTATTTCAAAAACCCAACCTCACTAGGCGTCAAGAACATCAAACTCTTACCTTTACCGTCCTTGCCTCGTGCAGTACGTCCGACTCGGTGGATATAATTTCGTGGATCATCAGGAGGATCAAACTGGATGATCCAGTCCACTGATGGGATATCCAAGCCTCGTGCGGCAACGTCGGTGCAGATTAAAGTACCCTTTTCAGCATTGCTGAACTCAAAAAACGTGTTTGTTCGCTTTTGTTGCTTTTGGTCTCCATGGAGATCCAGAACTGGTAGAGCGATATAGTTGAGAAGTTCTGCATAGTATTTGACACTCTTGCATGAAGACAAGAAAACAATGATTTTCTTTTCTTTGAACCGTTTCAAGAATGAAAACAGCAGCAAGAATCTCTTATCAGATTCACACACCACATATCCCTGTTCCAACCCGTCAGCGGTACTTGCCTCCTCCTTTTCAGCGACATTGATGTACAATGGACCTTTTCGTAATGACATTCGAGCCAAATCCTCCACCTTGGTAGTTTGAGTTGCCGAGAACAACATGGACTGTCGGTCTTCATTTGGCAGAATTTTGATAATTTGTTTCATTTCTTCTTCAAACCCAGTTTCAAGGATCCTATCAGCTTCATCAATGACCAAAGCTTTCAAGTTTTTGAATACAAACCCCTGAGTATTTTGTAAATGATCCAACAATCGCCCTGGAGTTGCAATCAAAATATTCACACCTTTCACCAGCTTTTCAGCTTCCTTACGTCGATCGTTACCACCAATGACCAATCCAAGTGTCTGACTATGCTTACCATCCATCAGTTGTCGACATACACCAAAGATTTGCATGGCTAGTTCTCGAGTCGGAGAAATCACAATCACCCCGGTACCATTTCGAGGCTTGAATTTCAATGAATATAAAATTTCTGCAGCTGGAATCAAAAATGCTAAAGTCTTACCGGAACCGGTCTTGGCTGCACCAAGAACATCTCTACCAGCAAGAAGAGGTGGGATTGTCTTTTGTTGAACTTCAGTCATGGTTTCAAAGCCGATTTCTTTGATACCGTTCATGGTTTGTTCAGACAAGTTCAACTCGGAAAATTTTGTCTTGTCCGTGGAAGCGTTTGTAGTTTTGACTCTTTCACCAACCTTTGAATCTTCTTCTTCTTTATCTTCGGATGCATCCTCTTGGTCCTCTTCTTCTACTTCTTCTTCTTCATCATCTTCATCAACTTCATCTTCATCATCATCCTCACTTTGATCTTCCTTCGCTGGTTCACTCTTTTCCAACAGGGCGGCTTTAACTTCTTTATAATTCTTATCCAAATCATCCACATTCAAATCCTCCACGTTGTCAGCCACCTTGACCTTCTTGTATTTTCGGACTGGTGCCTGTCTAGGCTTTATATCCTTTTTATCGTCTCTTGACCGTTTTACCATTTTTGATTTATCGCAGAGAGTGGAAAAAAAAAAAAGTTTTGAAAAAAAAAAATTTATACGCCGCAGCTCATGAAGCTGGCCGCGCGCGCTTTTGATCTCTTTAGCATCTCCAATCGCGAACTTACCACATAACTTTTAAAACAACAAAAACATGTTTAGACAGAGCATAGCACCGCGTCAAAATTCTACGTTAAAATCTCGGCAATTGTCGCATTTGAATTCTCAGCTGGCTCAGTTAGAAGCAAATATCGCTGACATGAACAGTCTGCTTGGAGTGACAATGGTCCAAGCAGAATATGTACGCAAACTAGGTATCCTTCACGGCGCGTTGTATGTTTTATTTTATTTACAAAGAGGTAATTATTAACAAATCATTAGATTCATGGCAAGTCATAAAGTATTTGAACAAGAAGCAATGAACAATCAAGAGTACGAAGAAGAGGATGCTGAAAATGAGAATTAGAATACTACACCTCGTTTGAACCGTCTAGACTCCCGCTCAAAATCCATCTGGAAATGCTTCAAGCTTTCCATCTCTTCGATTGTACTTCGGCGATATGCATCATCATCATTTTCATCCAGTAAAAGTCGGCGCTCTTTACCTTGTTTCCATCTGTCGATCCAGTAAAGGGATGTTCCTACATCGTCATAATCACCATGTTTCTTTCCTCGCTTGTTGATTTTCTTGGATATCGCTTCCAGTAACGTTCCGATATCATTTGTTGGCTCACAGTAGTTAGAATATGGCTTTCCGTTGTACATTTTGTTGACATGGTATAATAAATAGTCGGCTTGGATCACCGGGTCGACAAATGTCTGGTTTACCGCTCCGATTAAACACAATGACAGCATTGTTTCCAAGTTTTTTGTACGGGGAACAAATACCCCTGGTGAATCGTAGATGAAAATATCCGGATCTCTTGATACTCGGATGATATTTGATACACCTCTAGTGACTCCAGGCATCCCGCCAGTAGCCGCAACTTTATGCTTCGTGTCCATTCCTACTCTTCGTAATGTATTCAAAAACGTACTCTTGCCGATATTTGGCATCCCAGTGATCAACAGACGTATACCTAATGGTGGTGCTGGTTTCATGCTACTATGGATATCTTTAGCGAGTTGAAGCACACCTTTCGCGTCTGCTTCTCTGCGGCAGTCGATTTGTCGATATGGTACATTTGGATGCCAAGTTTCAAATACTTTTGAATCTATTGAACTCAAATCATTCTTTGTATACAGAATTAGTTTTCGTTTATTCCCCAAAATGCGATCAAACAGTCCGTTTCTGGTAGCCAGTGGGGCTCTAGCGTCTCGCAACTCCAGCACCAGATCAACCTGAGGTGCCAGAGCGAACATTCTCTGTAACCCAACCCTATGATGCCCTTGGAAATTGGCCATCGGGATGGTATATTTAGGGAATGTAGTTCGTGGTACAAACGACATTTCGTTATCGTACTATCGTTCTATGGTGAGTTGCAGTTGGGATGTGATGTGATAATTTTCACCATAATTATTTTTTTACCACTACTGATTGAAATTTAAACGAACAGCGATTTTTTTATATAAAAAAAAAATGCCGCTTATTATGATCACTGGGTACCCTTCGTCAGGTAAGACTACGAGGGCCACCGAACTGAAAAAGGAATTGGAAAAGAAGATTAGTGAAAGTGAGGAGAATAAGAACTTAAAAGTGGAGCTGATCAACGATGAGCTATTGAACATTCCAAAAGAAAACTATCGAAGTATGTTTCATCGGCATGAGTAGAAAAATCTAACAAATTTTATAGATGCACAAACCGAAAAGATGCTTCGAGGGAACCAGATTTCAGCTGTGAAGCGAGCGTTGAGCCGTACTACAATTGTGATTCTCGACAACTTGACATATATCAAAGGCCTCCGATACCAATTATACTGCGATGCCAAAACATCCATGACAAATTCGTGTGTGCTGCATGTTGGTGCACCACAAGAAACTTGTAAAGAATGGAATTCAAAGCGAGACGATCCATGGGCGGAAGATCTGTTTGATGCTCTGGTGTTTCGATACGAAGAACCAAACGGCATGTCACGGTGGGATTCTCCTTTATACACAATACCATATACAGAGTCGCTACCGATTGAAGAGATATGGGAAGTACTTGTGCTTAAGAAGCCACAGCCGCCAAATAAGGCAACATTGCTTCACACTGTGAAACCAACAAACTACATGAGCGAACTGGATCGAGTCACCACTAAAGTACTCAACGCGGTTATGGAGCAGTATAAAGAAACTCCTGGAGGCCAGGTCAAGGTCTTGGATCATTCTGAGCGGATTCAGTTGCCAATGAGATTGACCTTGCCGCAAATGAACCGGTTCCGACGCAATTTTGTGTCGTTGAATAAAATGCATCCGACTGATATCGACCGGATTCAGCCATTGTTTATAGACTTTTTGGTAAGAAACTGGGATGAAGAATAAAAACTTTCGAAACTGGTTCATAGAATATTTAAAATATATTGCATTCGAAAAGAAGTTGGTAGTGTCATTGTGTTTGGGTGGCGGGCTTTACTTTCCCTACCCTCCAATGACTTTCATTTATGTTAGCTTTATTTAATTATAATAGCATATCATAACCCAGTTACAAAGTCTAGCGAGTGCTTCATGAATATGCCGTGCCTCTTGCACAGTAAACTGATTTGCACTATCGAAATCCAGTCGACTCCAGACATCAAGGTGCAAATCCTCAAGCTGAGTCGGATCCGCGTCTGTCACGACGACATCAGATGCGAACGAAAACTGTTCCATATCAAGCTCAAAAATATTATCAATGTAATGGACATACCAACAGTCTTGTCCATTACCGATGATAATATATAGTGGAGTGGGGTCAACTGCCCGTGCCATGTTTGGCAAATCTCCTACAATCATCGCCGTGGATTGGAATAGATAGCCCAGTGCTTGGAATAAATAACTGTTGTATGTCTTATATGCATCGGTCATTCTTTCGTTATTGATATAGGCGTGGTATGCTTCGGAAAGGGTGACCGCCGCACCTGTTTTCAATGGCACCTCTGATGACCGTTCGAATGGCAGAAGCAAATATACTTGTTCAGCGGTAAGTGAAGTCTCCAGCATTTGATGTATACCTGTTATGCAGCACATGTCAGAATGAACAGGTACATTTTTCCCCCTAGGAATTGACTCTCCTTTTATATCTGAAACGAGAGTAACAGCTTGTATAGTCAATGTATCATTCGCCGCACACGCTGCTTTAAGCCGCACTGTTCACACATCCCAGCACACACGCTAGATTATGCAATGAGATGGAATGGGAAGGATAATATACAGAGTTTTTTTTAATCGTGTACACGTGAAATCCTTGGTAAATAAAAAAGAAAATAATTAATAATGGTAATTAAAAAAAAAGACTCTAATCAATGTAAATCTAACTGATACAATCATCCGTTTTCTTTGTCGGGGATAGAAATGCTCGGGGTACTACCAGATGGATTGCTGGAGTGGCGAACCGATCGATCTGAACGTATGGACTTTTGCGATGAGTTAGACTGGTGTATCGAACGAGCTGTGTCTTGCTTTGAGGAAACCCCAGAACCATCAGCGCCACCGCCACCATTTTCTTCAGTTGCAGGAGGAATAGCTGTCTGCGGTAGTGGTGGTTGAATTGGAACCATCTCTTGCTGGACCAGATACCCATCTTCACCCTTTGAAAACCGCTCGCGCATTTTGTCAAGAAAATCCTCATTGAACTGATCCGTTGGTTGACTTTTATTCCATGCACGAATCGGGATCGGCAATAGCCAGTAAAACACATTTGGCCCCATAATCTTCTTCCAGTTTCCATACGCACCTGAACTAAAAGGTGTTGGAATTATCTTGAAATCGTCTTTCCGCATCCGAATCACAAACCTTCGTCCATCTTCCAATGGAATGTTAAAAACATCACCATTTTCAGCCCTCAATCCCAGCCATTCAATCGTCGTAAGGTCCAAAATGATGTACCGGATATGCACGCCCAAAAACGCAGTTAATAGTGTCCCCCAAAACCCTGTGATGACAAACAAGGCGATAACTTGACCCGATATCGTGTGTCTGCTATGTTCGTAAATCAGTACGGTCGCTATCATATATGCACAGGCCAGCACTGCATAAAACACAAACTGAATAAAGTACTTGAAATTACCTCCACCAATAACACTCAATAACCATGCGCAATAATGATCCATTCGTGGGATGCATCGGTTCAACTGCGCTGAGTGATGTGCCCGGTCGGGTTTGATAAATTGACAAGTCGAACAGTAGCGCTGGTACCCTTGTGCATCACTAGTAAAAATATATGGGACATCTTCACCAGGCTTTGTTCCTTGAGCTGTGCCTGGTCCAATAATGAAAAGCTGCAGCCATGTACCACCTACCAATAGCATTAAGACGCAATATGCTAAAATCAACCCAGTCACTGTCCCTACTCCACCATACCCCTTAAGTTTAACATGCTGCCAGCAATAGTTGTAGCAATATGCATAAGTAGTATACCCACCACATGCAACAAGACTAGCTGGCAATAGCTTGTTGACCTTGTCCCGCCATTTGTCAGCATTCATTGTTTTTTTTAAAAAAAAATCAAAGAAAAAAAAAAGGCTAGCGATTTCTTTTTAGATCGTTTTCACGCGGCGTATATAAAACAAACAAAACTTTAAAAACTCCAAAAATCATCCCAACTTACAGATAACCCAAAATCACTAATCCGACAAATTAGCTAATCATGGATGGAGACGTATGCCCGATATGCAAATCCTCACGGTATTTGAACCCGGATATGAAGTTCAAGGTCAGTACGGAGTGCTATCATAAAATGTGTGAGTCGTGTGTGGATCGGATTTTCGCATTAGGTCCTGCTCCATGTCCTTTCGCCACATGCCGTAAAACGCTGAGAAAGAACAAATTCACAGATCAACGGTTTGAGGATATCGGGGTGGAAAAGGAAGTTAATGTCAGAGCAAGAGTTCAGCGGGTTTTCAATCGTGGACAAGAGCATTTTGATTCATTACGGACATATAATGACTACCTTGAAGAAGTGGAAGATTTGGTCTTTAACCTGGTGAATGATATTGACGTGGATGGGATGGAACGGAAAATTCAAAAGTATGAACAAGAAAACAAGGAAGAAATCCGGGCTATCGATCAGCATAGAGTAGAAGAGGGCAGGAAGCATGTAATGATACAGAAAATGGATCAAGAACGACGAAGACAGGCTTATCAGTTGCAATTGGCTGAACAGAAAGCGGATAAGGAACTCGATGAACAAGAGCGACAAGATATGTTACGACAACTGGCTACAAGTGATGCTAAAGCAGAAGACATTTTGGAACAATCTAAACAAAACAAGGAGCGACGACGGAAAGAAAGACATCGAGATTTACAGAGGCAGAAAAAGGCAATGGAAAAGCCCCGAGTTCCAATATCAGTTGCACAACGAGCAATTGGATCAAACGGCACACCGTTTACTCCATTCAATGGCGATAGACAAAAAGATTATTTATTCCAGGTTCAACCAGACTATTACGATCCGTTGATGAGTGGGTTGGGTAACGACATGCATTATAAAGCATCTGGGTTCAAGGTACAGGATGCTTACCAACAGGCTTTGGTCCAAGCGTTTTTTGGCCTTGGATGTGATATCCAAAAGGAGAAAGCTGAGGGAACCATAACCGAGATTGTTGAAGCTTCATGATCTTCTTTTAATGGTTTAGAACCCTCGCATTGAGATTGCCGGGATGATCAAGTCGGTCTCTGGCGCTAATTTGTAATTCTAATTTGTTAGTCCAAAAGACCGCTCAGTAGTTGAGATACGTACTTTTTTGATAACTTTTTCGTCGGAAAGAGTTTTAATATTCTCGTCAATCACTTCAATTTCGTTGCCTTGAATATTCTTGCTGATAAATTCCGAGTATTTTGTACCGTCTTCGTTATTATCTACAATTTTCACGGCAAACAATGCTGTTGTATCGTCAGTAACCCCAAACCGTTTCAAGCCATCCATGATATTATTGTTTGGAGACATTGCGAAGACTACTTCCGAGTGGATGCTTTTGGTTCTCAATTCTCCGCAATCTCGATCGTTCAGCGCCCGGTAGACGGCAGCCAGTAAGTGTTCTAGTGACACCACGGTAGCAGCATTTACAAATGCATATGCAAAGTCAGTGTTCCCAGAAAGGAGCTGCTCTCGGATAAATGCAGCGTTAGTGATGTCTTTGTATAATGAAATTTGGGCTGCTGTGCCGGAGAATTGCGGAAATCGTTTCGTGAACATTTTTGGTGGTTTTGGTTTTCAAGAGAGGTAAGAGAAATTTCGGTTTTTTTTTTGGTGCTCTTGGGACTAGTGGTGAAACCACTGAACCTGGACTTGGTAGAACAGTGCCTCGAGCCAGGTTAAGACCTGAATGTAAGTCAGTACCATGCTCTGGGAATATATTATGGAATTCTGTATGTGCTCTATGTATTGTGTTTTTGGCATTCTGGATCGCAAAATCTGTTTGGTCACACATCTGGGCCGGCCGGTGCGGCGGCTGACACCCGCAGCATGTCTTCAATTCTACTCTAATCCGACACAGAAAAGGCAGATTTGCGTGTGAGGGTGGTTTCGACCAATGGCCTGGCCATATCCATCATCTATACTATTTGTGATACGACAATGTAAGCAGATGTTATGTTAAAATGGCGTGTAATCATCAAAACCGCCACGGTCACGGTTGGAACTATCGAAGCATATGTTGGTCCCGTACGATTACCATTTGTTTGAAAAACTCAACTACCACGTCTCAACTCCAACATCTCAGAGAACTTTCTATATGGAGATTTTGCGCTAAGAAAAATACGAACCATCAGGGGACGTGGGTGGGTCTATTGAACGGCTGCAAGATCGGGGTTTTTTTTGCCAAGAATCCCACTTTGTCCAGCCGACTTTTAACTGCATGCATGAGGCTAAGGTATCCTTGAAAACCGAACATATAAGAGCCAAGGCAATCCGACATGTCTTCTTTAATTTTCTTCACTTGCAGTATTTGAAAACAAAAAACATGTCGGCTGGACACTCTTTAGGCGCCGTTTCAACTGCTATAGCGTTCGTTTTGGGTCTAATCGTGCTTCTCGGCTCATCAGTCCAAAGCAAATCGTTACACAATGTATACCTTATAAAATATGAGCCAATGTATATGAACGAAGACTATTTGGAAATTGGCAGTGGATTGACCGCTGCTGATGGTTACAACACTAGGGCCCAACGAGCAGGGCTCTACGACCTCTACACAACCGGCGTGATTGGAGCATGTGGTTATGCAAGTTCCGGTCATCACTACGGTGAATATGAAGTCCATTGTTTCAAAGGAATGAAGCGTCCGTTTTGGTTGACTTGGTCAGAAATCGCAGACAATGGTGCCGCTTACAACACCACGGTCATCGTACCGTATAGTGTCATCGATAAAGAGAAAATGATGAAGGAAGGATCCAAGGCACTATATATAATGTATATCATTGCAATGGGGTTCGTGGGGCTTACTTTGCTAGAGACTATTTTGGTGTGTTGCTTACCGGGTACGCGGTGGTTTTTGTTAATTAGCTGCGTACTCGGGACGGTGTTGATGTTTGCATCGTCTTCATTGGCAACGGCGATTAATGTTATGTATAAAAACTCTTTCAGTGAAAATGGATTATATTACATGAGAGTTAGTGTGGGAATCACAGCGATTATACTGTCATGGGTTGCTTCTGCGGCCATGTTAAGTGCGACATTATGGTACAGCTATGGGACGACTCCTCATAAAAAGCTTTTGTATCGTGATCACGGCGGGGTAAAAGCATGAAAGCTTGTACAATTCATTTTAACTATTTCTCATAGGACTAAATGTCTTTAATAATATCAGTAAAATTTTCTCGTTCAATAATAATCGAGCCTGTACTCAGCCTTGTGATCGATACGATGCGGCAGGTCTTAAAAAATAACAAAGTTGAAACTCAATCGATGCCAAGTTTACGCGGCTAATACTGCGCAGGCCGTGCGTGTGTCCCAAATAGGATATGATCTTCAACGTCATGTCAAGTATTTTCTTCAAAAACAATTGATGCTGCATCCATATATATATACGGGAAAGGGGAACCCCACGAGAATCGACTGCTTTTATTGGTCCTCTTCATTCAAAATAAACTCAATTAAAGTGACCTCTAATTTGCCTGGGGATGTCCTACATGTAAAAGTCACCGTTCCAAAGTGGATAAAGAGTTATCAAGGTGCAAAAAGGAGATATTACATACTACAATGTTTTAAATTTTGCCCAGTTTTGTTCATTGACCTGAGCTTGAATTCTGGAGGTTAATTAGCCGTTGCTCCCTGATATTTAAACCAGGAGTAGCCTGTTTCAAGAACGCAGCCTTGAAATCCCATCCCCTCAGGGTCAGGCGCAATATCCGGCTATGAATTCATTGGGCCTGAAACCATACTACCATCATCTCCGCAAATATGTGCTGGTACATGGTACATTCTGTGACCACAGGTAGACCCATAATCACCTTGCCGCACGCAAAGCGGCACTTTTGACCCCAGCCCTTTTCTATTCTTCATAATGCATTTAATAATATATATAATGTCCATAATTTTTTTTTTTCATATTTAAATAACTCATAGAGCCCTTTGTTGAAGGGGCTTGATTTCGTTTTTTCTCCTGTTAGCAGGATTCAAAAAAAGTGAGTAAAAAATTCGTAAAGTCGTTGAAGCTTGTTGTACAAATATTTTTGTCTGTTTTCATGATCATCGTCTCACCAAAGTCAAAAACTCTTCCCGAGTCTTTTGAGCTTCTCTAAAAGTACCCAACATGCAACTAGTTGAAGTTGAAGAACCAGTTTTCTGCACACCTCTAGCGCACATGCACATATGGCTGGCTTCCATAATGACCCCAACACCATGTGGTTGCAGGATTTCCCAAAGTGCCATGGCAACTTGTTTTGTCAATCTTTCTTGAACCTGAAGACGCTGAGAAAACATATCTGCGAGCCTTGCCAGCTTAGATAATCCAATCACTCGTGAATCTGGGATATATCCGATATGAATCTTACCATAAAACGGAACCAAATGGTGCTCACATAGCGAATAAACATCAATGTCTCGAACAATGACCATTTCATCGTGATCTTCCTCAAAAATGGCATTCTTAATAACATCTCGCATATTTTGTTGGTATCCTTGTGTAAAGTAAAGCATTGCCTTTGCATATCGTTCCGGTGTCTCCAGTAACCCTGCTCGACTAGAGTCTTCACCCAATTCCGTCAAAATTGTCTTGACAGCATCTGCAATTCGCCCAGTACGAGCTTGAAGTTCTTCTTCAGACTCTTGCTTTCGCTCTTTTGACCCGTTACTTGGCCATGATAGCCCATCTTCGTCAATGACTCGGTTGGTATTTGGAGAAGCTGGACGAGCATCCACCGACCGGGTCAAATGGTCCACATATTTTGCATAATCATATGGAAGTTGATTCTCAGTTCCACTTGGGGCTCTATGATGAGACGGCTTTGGTAATTCTGATTCACTCATATATGTTTGGAAATTTTTTTTTTTAATGATAAAACAAGGAATGAAACTTTTTGGAGAAATTCATGAGTCTTTTTAAACCCTCCAGCTCTCACACACTTAGCGTCGCTCGCGCCCGCGTTTTGGACTAGTACTTGAAACTAGTTTTAGTGTTGGTGGAGACTTTTTCAAAATACGCCTATCTTTTAGTACTGTTGCCGCTCGTTTTTCAGTCTTTTTTCTCGTAAAGAAACATGCCATGGATGTATCAATACAGAACGAGCACGAGGTGTGGGGAAACCACAATCAATGGGAAGATCCACTAGCTGTAGAGGCTAATGTGTGGGGTGATACGCCAGCTACCTCGGAAATGCCGAATGGTGCTGCTGGCCAAGATACTAGCCCATCGAGTAGTAATAGTAATGACGTGGGTGAAACAGGTGACGAAGCACTAGGGGAAGTTGAGAACAAGGTGGAGATGGAGTTGGAAGAGAAGGATGAATATGAAGAGGAGGACGAAGAGAAGGAGGAGGAAGAAGAGGAGGGAGAGGAGGAAGACGCAGAAGAAGAGGAGGAGGATGGTAATATCGCGGATGAAGATGCAGATGCAGATGCAAATGGAGATGAAGATGAAGATGAGGACACTGCAAAAGATGACGATGAATTCGGAGAGTTTGGAGAACCCTCAGAAGAGATCCCTGTGGAATTGCCTATGCATCCAAAAGAGCCAATTAGCACCAATGATTTAGAGACACA
Organism: Blastobotrys apis; assembly: GCA_030557665.1. Taxonomy (NCBI): domain Eukaryota; kingdom Fungi; phylum Ascomycota; class Dipodascomycetes; order Dipodascales; family Trichomonascaceae; genus Blastobotrys; species Blastobotrys apis. Next base: position 21,736 of record JAKTPN010000346.1, read on the forward strand.
CTTGGCTATCATATTCGACCAAGTATCGACATCGTCACCTGAGGAGCAGCCAGCCGCTAGTGTTTTAGACGTGACTATGGAATCAACACCCACTAATCCACGTAAGCTAATGAACAGTTTTTCTCGACCAACCCGGCAATTTGTTGGCGTTGAAAGCAAACCAGATCCAATTGTCCGATGGCGTGCCAGTGCCGTGGAAGGAGAAGTACTCAACATTCTCCAGCATTGGAAAGAACGTGACCATAAACGGTCAAGGACTGCATTGTTTGGGTGGGCTAGGAGAAGCGTTAGCATGAGAAATTCCACTACTGTGGCGTCAACGTCATCATCTCCGTCGTCTCCGTCAGCGGCGGCACAATCGTCATCAGCAAGATCTGTTAGCGACAATAACTCTAGGCTCCGATCGCGTCCGTCAAGTGTGGTTTTGGAGCACCGGCCAATCCAGGGGAATGATCCATTGAAAGGTATTACAATCCCTTCATCTGCTGCTCAAGCTTCTAGAAACCACCCGCCAGCGCCTTTGAGATTACAGAATTCGAGTATGATGGTTTCGGCGTCATCGCCGCTGACTCCATCTCTTGCATCTCCAGCGCTGATACCAACTCCAGTGTCAAACTCTCGCCCATCCAGTATAGCTATGACGAGTCCACAGTTCCCTGCGGCGGAACCCGTGGCAGTGGCAGAGCCGGAGCAGGTAGCTGCCGTACCTGAAACTCAGCCAGAGCCGGAGCTTATACCATCGCAGCAAGCCCAAACAACACCACAGTCCATTGAACGTGTTGCTTCTCCTCCTGCTCCTCCACTGATGGCGACTCAAACGACAACACCACCATCTATATCCTCGCCACCACCATCGCTAATGGCTCCTCCATCACCGCCCAAACCAGCATCGCCAATACCGACCGCGTTAGTACCCACGCCCATTGACTACACACCGAAACAACGAGTCGAAGAAGATGATGACGATTGGGGAGACTTCCAAGATTTTGAACCCAGCGGTAATTTTGGCGTTGCAATTTCGTCACCACCTCCAAATGCATCGGCTGCGGCGCCGCCGCCGGCAGCTAGTTCCAACGGTGATGGCTTGGCATTAGCCAATCATCCTGCATCTCCATCACTGTCACAATCATCGTCATCAACCCCGGAATTACCTCCGCAGAATGGGAGTCGTTCATCGTCCAATAGTGAAGTAAAGTTCAGGCCCCCGGCACCTACAGTGAAACAAGCCAAAAACAGTGAAGATGAACAAGTTCGTGAAATCGTTGATTCGTTACCGGATCTCGGGTATTTACTGTAAAGACTCAAGTTAAATATATTATGTAATTTTACAGCATAAAAAAAAAAGAAACAAACATCAGAACTAACAGGACAATACTTTTTTTTGGATTTTTTTTTAAAAAAATCACCTTAGATCAACCGACCCAATCCAAGGCAGGTTCGACAAGTCTGCTCATAAACAACATCAACAGCGACCACCCCCGCACCACGACACCGTCCGCACATACTTCCTCCAATAGCCGGATCCCCAGGCTTGATGTGAATTGGAGCCATATTACCATACTTGACCATAACTGGTGTCAACCCAGCCGGTGGATCCAGTACTCGCATAATCGGTTTAATAAACCGAGCTCTTCTTGAATTTGCCTTTGCCGTTTGTTTCTTGTGCCGAGTAGAAATTGGCGGATTCAACACCACCACCGATGGGTCTTGTTTGCCCAACTTGGCATAACATGTTTGGCAACTCTTTCCATTCTTCACTTTAATCGCGGTATTATTACATTTCTCGCAGCTGTAGCCGCTAGGGTATTCAAACGGTGGCTTATCCGGCAACTCATCGGAATACTCTGGACCCAGTTCGATAGGACGCTCTCGAACAGGCAAAGTAAACTCTTCTGCACGGAAGGGTACTCTACCACCGTCGATATATGGAGGAGGAGCTCTGCGATCTCGAGGTCTACCTTCAAAGTCGTCTTCAAAGTTAATAGTTGACGAGCCATCTGAATCGTACAAATGGAACCTCGATTCGGAACCAGGGTGGTGGGATGAATAGTCTTCGTGGGATTCCAAAAAGTTGAACTGATGTTGCTGTTGCCGGTAGGATGGCACTGGCGTGAGATCAGCATACGATCCGGATCTACCAGCAGACATTATTAACCTGTTTTTGTCGTTACAAAGAGCAAAGGTAGGGGGAAAAGAAAGAAAAAAGAAAAAAACAGAAGGAAGAAAAAAAAAGTAGATGTCAGAAAAGAAAGAGGCTAAGAAAGAGGCACACCCACAAAGGAAGACTGCGTGTCTAACGGCGCCAAGGATGCAGGATTAAATTAGACGGCATCAAGCGACATTGCGACATGACCCCGACAAGATTCTCGGCTGTCGAGGTCCTTAACAGCGAGCTGCAGATCTTTCCATGGGCGGCATTTAATAGCTGGAACCAGCTCCACTCCAGTTCCAGGGCAACCGGTTTCACTGATCTACTTGCAGCAGCGGGTCCGAGCGAATAAAAAAAGTGTCTGCAATATACACGGAGCGAGCCGCATAAGGTGGAGCTCGCGAGAAACCTTGGGCCAATCATTGAATGTCTTAGGCTTTCCTTGCGGGTATGACTAATAGATAAAAGGAAATGGACTGGAACCTGAATAAATAATCATACTCGTTTGACATCTGTACATATTCTTCGAGCCTGGTTCTGGAACCAATAGTTTTCTGCGCTGCCTGCATCTCGCATCTCTCATGAGCATCGGATCCCCGCTCAACTGTCACTGGCGATATTTCTTTTATTGAAGATGCGTCGGACCATTGGTCGGACCATTGGAGTGTGGGGAATGGCAGTATCCCGATATAAATCAATAAAAATGGCCTTTTATTATTGGCGTCCCGTCGACCCTCGGGATTGTAGCTCTTCGGCTTTATGCAGAGATCTCTAAAAGAAACACATGGACACAATAGTGCGGCGCAATGCGGGCGATACGCACTATGCCGTATTTGGACTACCACTATTAGCGGTGATTTTACAATTGATTCTTCGGAGAAATAGACACAAAACGTCTCAATCTTTTTTTGTGAGGAAATTGCATTTGGAGTTCATCTATGCGGCTCAACCAGAGATACGTATCGTTATTGTCACAATAAATAACCCCACAAAGCCGCAGAGCTATAGTAGTTCGATTGACGTTTAAGGTATATATATCAGGCTATATTTGGTTATAAACACGCATATTAATTAATTAAGGCCGATAAACGGTACCGCGAGGGAACGACAACAAAAAAAAAAATAAAAAAGCAAATCAAAATAACCGCCCTACCCCTCGGCACGTAGTACAAGTGTCCTCGAAAAACAAGTCAGAAGTCATTCCACGACCTCTACATCTCCCACAAAGAACACCTCCAATCGACGGGTCGCCAGGCATCACTGCTCGCGGCTGACCTCCTCCTGTATATATCGTCCTACTTGACGATCCACCGAATAAAGCAAAGGGATCAAAAAACCTGTCCAGTGCACCAAATCCAGAAGACGATGGCCCACCGATTCGTTGAACATTATTCGACTGCTGAGCAAACCGCTCGTAACAATCCTGACATGTCTTGCCATTCTTACGCTTCACGCCGGTATTACTGCACTTTTGGCACCAATACCCCGGTGGATAGTTAAACGGCGGACGATTCTGCTGACCTGGGCCTGCTCTCTGCGGTAGTGGTGGTGGTCCACCACCACGGACACCGCCGCCTGGCATTGGTGAATAGTTGGACTGTTGTGCTTGTGCTCCGGGGTATCCCTGTCTTGGTGGACCGTTTTGAGCGGGTGGCCCCGGTGGTGGTCCATAAGCACCACCAAACGGCGGTCTAGTAGGCACTGGGGGCTGTTGAGCAGGTCTGTTCCATGCTTGTTGTTGTGGTGGTTGTTGATATTGAGGCCTTGGTGGCTGAGGTGGCGGTACTGCTGGTGATGCTGGTGATTGTGCCTGATTCGGCTGTACCGGACGAATACTATTTGTGTCTGTTGCTGTGTATGGTGGCGGAGCCTCCGAGGGCGCAACTTGATCAGGAGGTAAAATATGTCCATTCACATTGTCTGCCGAACCAGCGGAAGCGTTAGGCGCTGGCTGATATTCTGTCTTCTTCATTCTCGCCAGTTGGGTTAGATGTTTGAAGTGGCGGAATAGAGGCTTTTGGGCTTTTTGTTGGTGCGTGACATGTAGCGCCCGCAGAAGCAAGGAACTTTTCCACTTTGAGCCGCACCGAACTAAAAAGAAAGAGTTGAACTGGATTGAAATACATACAACAACGTTTTTTTTAATTAATTATTCAAAAAGGAGGCTATTTCATCAAATGGAACCCGTCCTTTTGATTTGATTTCTTCTGAAATCGGAACAAGCGTTTCATCGTCCAGTTTTACAAGCCAGTTGCCATCATCCACCACCAGACCTAGATCATAAGCTAGTTGCCGTTCCATGTCATTTGATAGTTTCACCTTGCCATCGCTTTCCAGCTTTTCACGAATAGATGCTTTAATGTCTGCTTCTTTCGTGCGCTGTGCTTCCTCATCTTGACGTCGTGCTTCTTGTCTTGCTTTGATTTTCGCTTCAGCATCAGCACCCATTCTAGCTCGACGCATTTTTTCTTCTGCGATTTGTTCTGCATGTTGATCTTCCCACTCCTTTTGAAGAAGACGTTCTTCCTGAGACTTTTGCCTCATATATTCGTTATACGCTCGGATCCGGTCTTTACGCGCCAATGACTTGGTCTTTTTCGTTCCCACGATTCGATTAGGATCGCGTCTTCTTTGTGGTTGGGTTCCTTGTGCTGCAGCTAAAGGTTCCTCCTCATCGCCAAAGTCATCGTCATTTTCGTCTTGTTCAAACATTTGATCTTCAAGTTCGTTTGTAAAGCCCTCTTGTTCCATTGCTTCCCCCAGGTCAGCGTCAATAAATTCACCCTGGTCTTCAATAACCCGCTCATTTGGACTTGGTTCATTATTCCTCTGACCGTAGTAATACAGCACCAAAGCTGACACTACCAATACCGGTGTCCATGTAACCAACTCTCGAATTAACGTTGTCATCGTGATATGGTGGAGACAGTTTCAGTTTGACTTTGATTTTGATTTTGCACACCACTTTTTCAAGAATTCCCGCTCCCAACTTTCTTTAATCACCAACTTTTTTTATACGACACAAATGATTGGGTTCAAACAGGGTCTGGCTCAACTGCAGGCTATTAAGCCTGTTCCACTTGCATCTAAAATGATAATTCGTGGGAAGAGAACCATGAGAAAAGGTTTACAGCCTGGTGCTCAACGGTTGGTCACAATGTTGAGTGTGTTTAGCGCCCGGAAAAAGCAGCCTCGACGATTGAAGTTGTCAATGGAAGATTTAATTCGACACAAAACGGTGCAATCTGCATGGTCAATACATATGAGAGAAAAACGATTGGCCCGAGAAGAAACGTTAAAATTGCAGTATGAATTGATGGATGAGGCTGCTGAAGAACTAGCCAAGTCTAATCCTCAACTGGCTGATATGGCCAACTCTAGACAAAAGGGTAAGCGGTTCTCACCAGAACTTCGAATTCCAACAGAAACTCCACCAACTGAACCATGGCAGAATGATTGGGCTCCTAGTGAATCTACTAAATAATAAACTGTTTGTATTGTAAATATTTTGTCTTGTACATTTTTGATCTGAAATTTATGTTCGTTTAATGATAAAATTTTCGTTTTTTCCTTACATCTCCCACCGCGGGTTAATTTTTTTTAATTTTCTAAATTTTTAATTTTTTTTCTTATCCATTGCAGAACCACTAATGTCGAAAGAAAATTTAATCTGGCAGATTGATCTGTTGGAAACACAGCTGGAAAAGGATTCTAGACTGTTCAAAACTAAATATGCATTGCAAAAGAAAGGCGAAGAGAATAACCGCCCAAAAGTCGAACTAGAAAAGGAAGCCAACAAGCTGAAGCAGAAGCTAGTCGATCGGAAAATACATCATGGTACTGCTACGATACAGAGAGCTTTGAAACAAGCTCTGAAAGTAGAAGCATTGAAAATGCAGAAACGAATAAAGAAAGAAGATTCAAAAGACCAACTCAAAGGTGAATTGAAAGAGTTGGAAAAGTTCAAAGCCGCTGATCTTGCTCCAGTATTAACCCTGCGACAATTGAAAAAGAATTATCTAGCGACCAAAAACGCTCGAGAGGATCCACCAGAATTTTTATCCCCGAGTGTTGTTCAAAAAGTGTTGGATTTAAAGAATGAGTTCAACACACAGCAAAGTAATATTATCGCTCGGTTGTGTAAAGCTACTGCCATGGTTAAAGCTCAACATGATTTGGTCAAAAGTGTGAATAACTCGATGCGACTACCAACCAAGGAATTAAAGAATTTCTACGAAAAGGAGATTCAAAAGAAGCAGGTAACCAGTGAACAGAGACCTGAGACGAATCGACAAGTCGTCGCTGAGGCTGATTATGAAAGTGAGGGCGGCGATATTGATAGTGGCAGCGACAGCGACAATGACAACGACAACGACATTGGTGATAGCGATAGCGAAGACGTGCAAAAGCCAGCCGCCAAAGAAAAGAAACAAAATCCAAACCAAATTGCCGTGCCAGATTTCCTAACAGGTTACATCTCGGGATCGGACGATGAGGCTGATAACGATAGCAAAGTCAAAGAAGTCACCACCGAACGTAAAAACAGACGAGGTCAACGAGCTAGACGGAAGATTTGGGAGCAGAAATTCGGTGGTAAAGCCAATCACTTGCTGAAAGAACAAAAAGAAGAAGAACTCAAAGAACAAAAGAAACTTGAGAAACAGCGCCGCAAGGATGAAGCCCAGGCTAGGATGGTTGAAAAACGGAAAGAATTTGAAAAGATGCCATTACATCCATCTTGGCAAGCCAAGAAGAAGGAAGCTCCTGTCAAGTTCCAGGGTAAAAAAGTGGTGTTTTAGATGAATAGCGTGTACTTTTTAAATATCAAGTGCTTATTTCGCACATAATCTCCGAACCAACCTCCCATTTTTTCCCTGGTCGCGACATTTTTGGAGTTTTTTTTCTTACAAATCTACCCCCCTTTCACGGAAATATATTTTTGTACAAAAACAAAAGCACGGCAATAAACACAAATGTCATATCCTCCACAAGTGTCCAGAGAAGAAGAACGACAAACCGTCAATGCAATTCAACACTGGTCATTGGGTCATGGGCTGGTGCTTTTAAACGAGGGTGACTCGCCAAATGCGAGCCATGCACCAGTGACAGTTTATCCTACCCCATTCCCAAAAGAAGCGTTTGACAAAGGTAGAAAAGTGCAACAAGCGTTCAACAAACTATATTACTCCGCGTGTATTAATGAAGATTGGCTGATCAATGTCATCACAGAATTGGCAGAATTCGACCCAGATTTCACTGGCAAACTGCTAGACATTCACATCAAAGCTCAAAAGGCTCCAGGCCCTAAACAAACACTAACAGGAGGCATATTCCGGTCAGATTATATTACCACAAAGACTGGCGGATTGAAACAGGTGGAATTCAATGCAGTGGCTGTGTCATTTGGCGCATTGTCGACGCGAGTCGCTCAACTGCATCAATTTTTGATCACAAACGAAGTTTATGGGGTGGATTATGATTTGGATACCGTGCCAATCTCGCCATCTTTGAAAGAAATCGCCAAGGGTTTGGCTTGTATTCATAGTGGGTATCTAGATCAGACCAAGACGGAAGAAGCGACGGCGGTGTTGATGGTGGTTCAACCAGGTGAACGAAACGTGTTGGACCAACGATTGATTGAATATGAATTGAGTGAAACGTACAATGTTTTGACTCATCGGTTGACGTTGGGCGAGGTCCAGGAAAAATGTTGCTTGGTGGATGGGAATAGATTGGTCCACAAGTCTTCAGGGGTAGAATTTTCCGTGGTTTACTACAGATCCGGGTATGCTCCAACAGATTATCCAACGAAAACAGAATGGGAAGCGAGATTGTTCTTGGAATGTTCGTACGCTATTCAATGTCCATCCGCATTAACTCAATTGTCCGGTACCAAGAAAGTTCAGCAATTGCTATCCGACAGCTCGGTGATTAAGAAAGTCGCCCCGACAATAACCAAAGAAGATGTTGATGCCATGATGGACACGTTTGTGGCGATTCATCCGCTAGACGATCAAACTCCTGAAGGTCGGCATGCCAGAACACTTGCATTTGACCATGCTTCGAACTATGTTTTGAAACCTCAACGAGAAGGTGGAGGTAACAATGTATACCGTGACAATATCCCTGGGTTTTTAACCGCAACGCCTAAATCTCAGTGGCCGGCGTATATCTTGATGGAGTTGATCACTCCACCGGAGATCAAAAACAAGATTCTTCGCAATGGTAAAGTCCACAATGGCCCGATTGTATCGGAATTAGGCGTGTTTGGTGCTGCGCTATGGGATACAAAGAGCAAGAAAATGCTCATGAACAAGGAATGTGGCTGGTTGTTGCGATCGAAACTGGAGTCGAGTGATGAAGGTGGCGTGGCCGCAGGGTTTGGATGTGTGGATGGTGTATATTTGGTGGATTAAGCCCGCATGATTGGTGTAAATTGCCAGTCACATGTTACGAAATCAGGGAAATAATGGACTTGGGTATAATTAGAAATTGATAAATAGTATGAAAAATATATAAAAAATATGAACATGATTAATAAAAGGCAAAAATTAACCCCGTCGCATGAGCGCCGCACTTCAAACGGACCAAATCGGTTGCTCGAAATGTGCTTGTTTGGTTTTGTTTTGTCTATAAGAAGAAACAGCAGGGGGACTATAAATCCTGAATGGCCAGCGCCGCACGCCGCACGTGGACATCTCCACAAAAATTCCACTGGGTGTCTGTCACGACTCAGGACTAAGTATGTACTTTGGACATCCTATATCACCTTTTGTGGTAGTCGAGCATTTATTTCGTAAGTCTTGTAATAAGTTATAACCTCCAGTTAAATGCAATACCCTTATTTCCATTTACTTGACACTTTACAAATGCAATCAGGAAACGGGCAGCCCGTGATAGAATATACCCTCGTCCTTATGCGTAAATGCCAGTCCTAGCTCACTTTCATAAAAAGAGCTAATCTTCAATATACCCAAAAGGGTTATTACTACTGTTCGTACCAATCGGTATACCATAGTCAGATGAGGGGCGGTGCTATCATTATCGTGTTCGGTTTTTGCTTTTTTTTTTGGTGGACAAAGCAGCCACAGCGTGACAGAATGGCAAATTAGCGCGTATAATCCAGTCCTAACTCATTTGCATCGGTGGCAAAAATAGAATAAAATAACGGAGATACGATTGGTGTAGATGAAGAAGTACACATGCCTAAATCTGCTCTAAGGTGGAAAAACAAACTTGACATACGGTGGTATAATATACATGCCCTTGCGTATATCCCAGTCCTAGCTCATTCCTCGAAAAAGCTAATCTAAAATGCTAGTTATCGTAGATAATCAGTATCGAATCTTGCACTCATGCATGTTCACGCCCCAATGTAGAGGTCTACACGCCGCTCAAGACGCACTGGCGGTTCAGTTTATGATTAGAATCAATGTCATAGGTCACAATTGCCTAGTTGAATTACAGACGTTTGTAGTGTAAGATATGGTAAGCTATACGCTATACAATCATTTGATATTAGTATACCCCATGATCTCTCGAACCCCTTTGTATTCCCAGCTCGTCAGTTCGGGCATCAATTTCAGACGGTAGTGTACTAAAACCAGCACTATACCTCAAACTTTTTGACTGTTTGCAGCCAGATTACCTCGAAAAGGCTTCCATAAACCACAATTTTGATTCCCGCCGCATGTCAACGTCGGAGTTCCGGTGCGGCTGAATGACACCCACTAGTGGATTGAATTTCTCGATTTTCAAGAAATTGGGCGTTTGGTGTAGTTGGTTATCACGTTCGCTTTGCAAGCGAAAGGGCACCGGTTCGACTCCGGTATCGTCCAACGTTCAAAACAGCAACTCTTCCAGAGTTGGTTCTTTTTTTGACCATGAAAATTAATATATCAGAGTAAAAAATTTTTTTTTTCCCCCAGCCGGAACGTTATTATTACTATTGTTTTCAAATCTACCACATGGGTTGCTGTAGTATTTCAGAGACATTTTTTTCCGTTTACATTGGGACCGGTAGATCGTTTCTCATGCATATGTGAGCTGATGCATGAAAGGAACATAGCCTCGTCAAAAAAAAAAAAAAGAAGGGGTTTCTTCCAGAAAGAGTGGAGGAGATATAACGTTGAAACTGGCGGTACATGGCGCATGTGAAATACTCCATCGTTGAATATTTAAACTTTAATTGGATGAATTCGAAAATTAATCATTCCCAGATATTTTCAGGGGAGCACTATTTTCCATTGACTGGGCTCGAGAATCTTAGAAAATCTGAAGTCTAAGACCGTTCCCAGCCAGGCGGGTTAATTTTTTTTTTTTTTTTTTCTGTCCTAGGCTTGCTCGTACTTGCTTTCGGTAGGCTGTCTTGGAAATCTGAGATCTGAGGCAATTCGAGGTACCAAGAATAAACCTAGGGCCGCATATATATATATATTGAACACGTGTATGTTAGTAGTACCATGAGCCGCCACATCATTACCGAGAAATACTATTATAATTCCTGGGTATCTGAATCTCGCCGAACAAGAATATAACAAAAAATTTGACGTCATATATTAGTACAAATCATTGTTTATTCGTTTATATCCCTTTGAAATAACACGTATCCTAGGATTGCAATATTAGCGGCGAAATTTTTTTGTTTTCTCACTTGTTTCATTTGGCTAAAGGGGTACCCTCCATGATCCTGCATATATTCAGTTGAAAAATCCCATCCCAGCCTTGGATGAATCAAATTTCCTCCCGCTCATTTTTTTCTCTCTCTCTTTTCCTTCACTTTTTTATTTTTTTATTTTTATATTATCTTTTTGAACGGTTAGAACTTGCAACTTTTTTTTTCCTCTTGTCTTTCTTTCTTTCATTCATTCTTTTATTTGTTGTATTTCCAATGCGTTCTCAAACCTCAGATGGAGCCATAGCTATGGCTTCAATAGACTCAACCAAAGATCAAGAATTGCGACTTAGATCAATAGTGTCGCCAACAACTAATACCACCACTACAGCTACAACAACCGCTAAACAACCACAAATCCCGTGTTCTCGAAGGAAACGGACTAAACATAAAAGCGAAATGTCTTGGCAACAATATCTTTCTGCTAGACAACAAAGTATGTTAATTCTTGCTCTAGCTAAGAGTTTCCCCCCTTTTTTTTTTTTTTTTTTTCAACCGTGTTTTTTTGACTAACTAGTGACACAGAATTTTCACTACGTATATTGGCGACATTGGCAGCCTTGCATGCGCTTCCACAATTGCGACCTTACACATCTAAATTTTTCCAACTTCAGAATATCCATCCAGATGGTACAGCTGCTGTTCATCTTGACGATATTTATTTTGTAGTTCTATGGATACTTAACTTGACCTTTATCCGGTCGGCGCTCATGGACTATGTCTTTTTCCCCGCGGGAAAATTATGCGGAATCAAAGGGAATAAACCATTGGTAAGATTTGCAGAACAAGGTTGGAGTTTGGTATATTATCTTTCAGCATGGCTTTGGGGCATGTATCTGCTATCCGAATCCGACTATGCCACTGAACTGGACCACGTTTGGATTGGATGGCCGCATTTTCAATTTTCTTCAGGCCTCAAGACATATTACTTGGTTCAATTGGCATCTTGGTTCAACCAAATTTACGTTCTCAATGTTGAAGAACGACGAAAAGATCATTATCAAATGTTCACCCATCATATTGTGACGTGCTTTTTGGTAGCTGGATCTTACTATTATAATTATATTCGAGTAGGTCACGTGGTGATGCTTTTGATGGACAACGGGGATGTTTGGTTGTCGACTGCTAAGATGTTGAAATATGCCGGATTCCGACGAGTTTGCGATGGCATGTTTGGAGTGTTTTTGATCACTTGGATTATTTGTCGACATGGCATGTACAATTATATCACGTGGTCTGCATATAGCCGGGCTCCAGCATTGATTGACCATCAATGTTCACAAGATGAAATGACCGGCGAAAAAATGAGATGTTTCACTGCATCGATTCATCAAACGTTTGTAGGTTTGTTGGTGTTCCTACAGCTTATTACTTTGGCTTGGTTTTATATGATTGTCCGGGTGTGTATTAGGATCATCAACGGCGGCGTTGCCGAAGATAGTCGATCGGATGATGAAGATACTGCTGATGAAGATGAAGAAGAGTTGAACCAACATTGACTCTATTGAAACTTCCATTACTGGTAACGAGAAATGATGAAAAAAAAAAATTTATAAATAATTCTCAAAAACTATTAAAAAAAAAAAAAGCAATAAAAAAAAAAACGTATCCTGCATTAATTGTATGTATCTTATCTTGTGTTTCATTTTCAAATTTCAATATTTTTTTTTTTTTTCCCCTTTTTTAATATCCATTCTTTATCAACCAACTGGTGGAGCAGTTCCTCCATTCAACTCAGGAGGCATTTTAACATAATTACTAGGACAGATTCCAACTTCACCATTCTCTCTTCTAGCTTGCCACCATCGTCCACTAGTATCAGCAACTTCCAAAATTTCACCTTTTTCAAATGAAATTTCATTCGCATCATCAGGACTAGCCTGGTATGAATAAATTGCAACCGCTTTATAAGGATAATCTGCAAGTTCTGATAATACTTCGGTATTATTAGACTGTACACCCCCAGAGAGTCCATCACTTGCAGCCCCACCAATACTCCCTGGTGCTCTCATATCGTTCCTACTAGAATTTTCAAATGCTCCTAGTTGATCTGAAGTAAACATTGTCTGTCCAATACTTTCTGGGTTGTTTTTCATGCCGCTTAGTCCAGAATTAGCGGATGGACCACCAGGGCCACGATAACTCATACCAATTGAATCGTCCATACCTCGCGAAGCGAACGGATTTGATCTTCTAGATAGAGAATCGCCTCTCGACATTGCTCCACTAACTGGGCCACCATACATGTCTTGTTGTGATAAATGCCCGCCATGAATAGCAAAGGAATCGAGAAATGAATGTAATCGAGCGTCCTCAGTGGTACCAAAATAAAAGATCCATAAAATATTAATAATCGATAATAAAATATGTCCCGCCGTTACCGCTCCACTTGCCGGTGTACCTTTCCAAACAAAGTTGTTTGTACTATTTGTTGTGTAAATAGTCGCAGTGGCTAAAAATGCCAACAACGCCATTCTATAGCGATAAATAGCTGATGCACCAACCACATAAATAACTCCAAGAATCACACAAAATTCAAATACAATCCCCCACCATGTTAACGTTGGAAATCTACCTGCAACATCCACTGCTATTGATCCTCCAAGTGCGATAATCCAGCCAATCTATTATTTTTGTTAGTATAAGGCATTTGAGAAGAAAAAAAAAAAAAAAAAAGCACGATTTGAAGCACTGGCCAGTATTTCAAAATTTAAGCCCGTGATTGTTTTTTTTTTATATCCTTTCTTTTACGAGTAAACATACCACCGCTATCGAAATAGTCGAAAGGGCAAATGGATCGCCAATAATATATGATACTTGAAACCTTTGTCGTGGGGAACGTCTATTGTCCATTTTATATTGATAACTCATATCACCTGTTATTGTTCAAAATAAAACCAAACTTAGAGCGTTTCGTGTGTCGTGTTGTGTTTTTTGCCGCCCTAGAAAAAAACTTGCCTCTGTCGTTGAAATTCGGAAAAAAAGGTGTTCAATAAAAATATAAGATACAAGAAATAAAGATGGTGATAATGACGAAGAAGGAAGATGGACAAGAGAGGTGGTTTAGTAGTAAGATAAATGAATGGAAATTAGCGCTGCGTTAGGAAAGAGAGGAAGAAAAAGAAGAGGGAAAAAAGAACATTAAAAAAATTAGTTTTCGTCGTCCGGAACGTTGGGAAGTGCAACAGAAGCGTTTTAAGACCGGAGAAAAGAGGAGGACGGAAAGGATCCGATTTTTTTGAGAGGAGAAAAAGCTGCTGCGCTGCGCTGCACTCCGCACCGTACTACGGCTAGCGCTGGCGCTGGCTGGCGCTTAGCCACTAAGGCGCCTCTCCACAGCGACCAATTCGGACAAAATTTAATTGCTGGCATTGAATTTGCATTTTTATCCTATTTTCAATCTGCTAATTTCGGTTGGTATCTGTATATACGTGATTTTCTATAAGATTCAACATAAGAATATGGATAAAAATAAAAATAAAAATTAAAAGACTTCGTTTAATGATTCATAAGTCGTAAAAGAAAGAAGCGTCCAAGCAAACGTGGCTACCCTTCGCTGTTTAGCTGGTTTTGTAAAGAAGCCACAAGTTAATAGTTAGACAGACAACAGCGACTATGATCCCCCAAATGGATAACAGCAAAGAAAGTACTCTGATGGTGGAATCTTTAGCCGTTAATGCACCAGAACTGGTCTTCTTCTTACTCAAAAGACTGTAGACGAAAATACCCGGTAAAATGAAGGAAATGGATGTCGATCCAGTAGCGCCGACAAACGCCAGCATTAGTTCCAGCGAGTTGACTGTCAATGCGACTAACAAAGACAATATGAGAATGGCGGTGGTGAGAATCAAAAAGGTCTTGGTTTCTAATGGAACTGCAACAACAGGTGTAGTTTCCGATTCGGATCCTTGGTCTTCATCTTCTTCTGTAATTACTGTAAACTTGTGCTTTTCAAAACTTTCCTTAACAGAGTGAATAACATGATTTGCAGACATTCGACATGGATGGCATTGCAATGGATAAGAAAAGATAACCAAAATCACAATAGCAATCCGTCCAATCGTTGAAACGATTGAATATGGATACATTGAAATAATATTCCCTCCAACATTATCACCAAATGAAAGGTAGCCGCATAACCCCACAACAATATACATTGCACCAGAAGATCCAATTGATCCTGTGATAATCTTTTTCAATTTCGTTTCAGTGAAACCTGACAGTTCATTAAGCACAGAAAACATGTTTTGATGACAAGTGAATGCAAAGACAATGATTGGCAGAGCACTCAACATTTGGATCAATCCTTCTGGCTTTATAATTTTGATTTCTCCACGGTCTGGTAAGGTATCACCAATAACAAAATGACCAACAACAATCAAAATCAAGTATCCTACTGATACCAGTGCAACCAATGATGTATATTTCAACGAGTCTAGTTTTCTCAAAAACGACAATGGGCCAACCACTCCAAACGACAAGGTCACCCAAAACTGCCTATCCAGTAGTATCTGGTGTTCAGCTCCAAAACTCTGGGCAATTTGAGGCATCAAATCACCAATAATAATGATATATGAAACACCTACACCAAAGCATTTGATAGCAATGGCCACGTCAAAAACAACCGCCAAAGAAGGATAAGTCTTTTTGGCTACTGCAAAAAACGACGCGTGTCCTCTAGGTACATATGTTGATGACAATCCTTGCAGATAAAGACCAAAGCCAGCAGTGATGCCAGCTAGACAAATAATGATCGTACCAATTACAATACCATTAGATTTATAGGCAAAGGGCATTGCCAGAATCCCGGCACCTATAGTCTTAATTAGCTTTTTTAAAGTTCCAAAACTCTTTTTGGATAAACAAAACATACCAACGATAGTATTCATCAAGTTGACAGTGGATGAAGTCACCGTGGCACCTCCTTCATGGTCCAATCCAGAGTCGGTCATTGTGGGTGTGTCATTTGAGATAGAACCGTAGTCAGTCTCAGTTTGGTATGCCATGGCGCGCACTGTGGCTATTTTTTTTTTTTTTTTTCCTAATTAATAAGCTCCAGGCAAAAAAGTTTGGGACTTGGCAAATCTTAAAAAAAGAGTGAAATCAAGATTACAAGAAAAAAGTCTGATTTGAAGAAGCTCTTGTTATTCAAAAAGTCGTTAGAAAGAAAGAAGGAAAAAAAAAATAGGTGCGTGTGAAGTGTGTGAGTTCAGTTGGAGAGCGAGAAGATGTGATTTTATACTTCTTTCGGCTAGTTCCTTTTTACTTATTGATATTAGCCCGAACATTTTAGCCCTTATCAATATCTATTTAGGTATCGTCGGCGACCGACCGATGATGCCGTAGGGATTATTAAAAAAAGGCGGGATTTTTACCGCCTTACCCCGGATTTTGGTTTATTCGCAATATCTGTAGATTAGTTCTAATCTATTTTCTGTCTCCTGTTGAATCTACGCCCGTACATTCCCACTAGCCTTGGCCGTCACATTGAGCCACCCCACCAGCTGATGACCTTTGTACCACTCCGGATTGCGTTATAACAAGGAGCGGCGCGCCTCGCCTCGGCCTCCGCTGGCGGGCCGTTCGTTCGCTGGTCATTTGAGACGCTTGGGAGAGCGTACTGAGGTTTACCCGCAGCGGCGTGCGGCGCTAGCAGTAATTTTCTGTCCTCACAAATTTTACTTTCATTTGGTTCATTAAAGAGAGAGAGAAATGGAGCCGCCTACAAAAAAGATCAAGACAGAGCCAAAAGGTATTACAGAGCCTGATGTGGGGATTACACAGTATTTGTCTCCAGATATCCCCGGATTCAGTGGGATCTTGAAGCAACGGTATACAGACTTTTTGGTCAATGAGATCAGCTTGAGCGGGAAGGTGTTGCATTTGGTGGATCAAGGGTTACCAGAACGTAAGGTAGAAAAGAAAGAGCAACCGGAGGAGAAAAAGGAAGAAAACAAAGAACAACCCGAGGAAAAGAAGGCGGCTGTTCCAGAATTGAGCGATGATCAGCGGGAAAAGTTGGTGAAATTGCTCGGGGAAGATGTGCTTGAAAAGGTATTAGCGTTATTCCACACTGGATCTAAACTAGAGACTGAAAAGCAATACGATGATAAAGATGAACGAACTGTTATGCATCAATTGATTCGGGAAGCTTTCAATTCAAGACTTGAAACGCGTACCACGGATGACAACCGGTTTGTGATCACGCTGATGACGCGTCGGTCACGAGGCAGCGGCGGCGGTAATCGATCAGGATTTGATACATCAAAGCTTGGCCCAGCAAAGCCACATGTGAGGTTCTTGTTGTACAAGGAGAATAAAGAAACCATGGAAGTGGCTAATGTCATCTCGAAATTGTTGCGAGTACCGCCAAAAACCGTGACGTTTGCGGGAACAAAAGACCGTCGTGGAGTGACGGTTCAACAAGCATCGATTTCGAAAATGAAGGTTGAACGGCTGAATGGGTTGAATAAAACGTTGAGAAATGTCAAACTAGGGTCATTTGAGTACGCCGATGAGCCGTTGTTGCTGGGTAACTTGCAAGGTAACGAGTTTTTGATCACAATTCGGAATGTTGACAAGACGGATCGACTTGGAGAGTTGTTTGATTCGTTGGGGAAGAATGGATTTATCAATTATTACGGTATGCAAAGATTTGGAACGTTTTCTGTTTCTACGCATACTGTCGGCAAGCATGTTTTGAATGGGGAATTTGACAAGGTTGTCGAGCTTATTCTCTCCCCCCAAGAACTGGTGCTTCCAGAAAGCGTCGAAGCTCGACAAGTTTGGGCGGAAACAAAGGATGCCAAAAAGGCTCTTGAGAAGATGCCAAAGAAATGTGTTGCAGAAACGGCCATTTTGCGGTCATTGACACGGGATCCGTCCAGTTCTATCAACGCGGTGATGCAAATCCCACGGAATCTACGGCTCATGTATGGCCACGCTTACCAATCGTATATCTGGAACAATGCCGCCAGTCTTCGAATCTCCAAATATGGAATGAAAGTGGTGCCTGGAGATTTGGTGATTGACGATGTTCAAACTGACTATAAAGACAAGGAGAATAACATTGAAGAAGACGTCAAAGAAACCGACTTTGTTCGGGCAAGAGTGGTTACCGAGGAAGATATTGCCACCAAGACGATTTTCGATATCGTGTTGCCCACTCCAGGGTTCGACATGAAGTATCCAGAAAACGAGGTTGAGACTGTTTACAGGGATTTGATGGCGGCTGATGGAATTGACTACAAGCAAATGCACCGGAACATTCGAGAGTTTTCACTATCCGGGTCGTATCGACAGGTTATAGGCAAACCAGAGAATTTGGAGTGGTGGGTCCGAAAGTATAGCGAGCCAACTGACCAGATTGTCCGTACCGATCTTGATTTGTTGAACAGTGAAACTGGGTTGACGGAGGCTGACCGCGTGGTGAGTGAGGGTGAACTTGATGGAGACAAGATCGCAGTTGTGTTGAAGTTCCAGCTTGCATCGTCCACTTATGCCACGATGGCGCTAAGAGAGGTCATGAAGTTGGATACGTCCAGAAGAGGTGATGGGTTCGATGTGCGTGTATAGAGTAATAAAAATAAATTTGTTGTTAATATTTTGTGTTGTTCTGACAGGTCAGTCATAGATAAATATCCTTCTAGTTGAAGGTATATCTGCCACTAGTTCCGTTACTCAAGGTGCAGTAGCCGCACACGCCGCACTAATGTGATGGAAACGCTTTTAATTGGGATACCCCAGAAAATCACAAATGCCCATACTGCCCGACATACCAAAAACCCCCAGTGTAACAGGCGTCTAGGTAATCCCGAAAAACAATCACTCCTATAGCCACGTTTTCGCTACGACATTTCCTTTACCAAATCTCCTTGCTAGTTTATCTGCTTAAAAAGGCGATGGTTGTTCGGCCTAGGATATTCTCGCATAATGATGCTGGTACTAATCCTAATGCCAGACGCGCTGGTGCTGGTGATGGTGTCGGTGCTGCCGCAGACTTTCGACGTCCATTAGAATCAACTTCTGAAGCCGATTTGAATTCAGTGGCAAATAAAGAAACCAGGGTTAAACGACTGATGAATAGACAAAAATGGGCGTTTATGAAACCCCGGTCGGTTAGCTCTCCAGTGGAAAATGGTTCGTCATACCGTGGTAGATCGGCTGTTATTGGTACCACTACAACTACTAATACACGCCCGGTGATCAATGTAGTGGATAAACCTACAGCTTTGTCAATAACCCCGGCGAAACGCGAAGTACCAAGAGTTGATGAAAGGTCTGTGATTTTACGAGGTGTACCAAGTTCTGTAGGGTTGAGTTCGGTGTTGGAGCAGACCAGCGGTGGACCATTGGAACGGGTGGAAACCAAATATGAACAGTCTTATCCTCCACGACAGAATTATATGGTGGAATTATATTTCATGGCTCCTTCTAACGCAAAGGCATTTTTTTCATACGCATTATCTGGAAGGTTCTTGGTTAATGGGAAGGTATATTTTCCGTCTCGGGGTGGTGCAACTTTGATCAACCAAGGGGTACGAAGCAAGCATGTGGTTCAAACCATGGCCCGTAAACAAGCCCGACGGTGTATAATTTTAACCAAACCGGTGAGATTGCCGAAGCCTGTTGATGATATAAAAAAAGCTCGATATCAATGTCGTCTTCCGGTATACAACCCGGTTCTTGAAGTTTCATTGGAATCGATTCGAAAACATTTTTCGAAATTGGGGGTAATTGTGTCGATTCAACCAGTGGTAGCGTCTTTTGTGTCACTTTCTATTCAATATGCTGATGTAAGATCTGCTATTCGTGCCAAGGAGATATTTGACCGTAGGGAGGATGAATTTTGCAAAAAATATACTGGATGGAGTATTTGTTATGGAAAGGATCCGGTGGACAAGCCATGCCCAGCTGCATTTTCATAGGAGCATTAGAGATTAGATTGATAAGATTAGAAAACCGACTTGAATTTTTGTTAGTTGCGTGGGTTTTCAGTTTTACGGGAGTGTGCGAGCCGAAGCTTTCGTTTTCGTTCTTGTTCTTGTTATTCCCCCCTCCATTTCCACCCCTACAATACACCACAAAATGGCACCAACACCAAGAGTTATCTTTGTAAGACACGGCGAAACCGAATGGTCCAAATCTGGGCAATACACGTCTGTAACGGACTTGTCGTTGACCGAAGAAGGGCGGGGCCAGATGCTTGCTACCGGCAAGGCGTTGATTGGCGACGACCGGTTGATCCATGCAAACCACATTGAAAAGATCTTTGTTTCGCCACGGAAGCGGGCCCAGGAGACTCTCGACTTGATGTTCGAGTCCCATAAAGGCACCATCAAGAATATTCCTGTTCAGACCAGCGAGTGTATACGGGAATGGGAGTACGGCGACTACGAGGGCCTGACCACCGACAAGATCCGGGACTTGCGACAGACCCGAGGACTCGACCAGCACCAAGCCTGGTCCATCTGGAGAGACGGGTGTGAAAACGGCGAGACTCCAACCCAAGTGGCGGCGAGATTGGACGTATTGATCGACGAAATCGTGGCCATTCAACGCAAGGCACTGGCGGAGAACAGGCACTCGGAAATCATTGTGGTGGCTCATGGCCATATTCTACGATGCTTGACTATGAGATGGGCCGGCCGCGAGATTAAGGAAAACCCACGATTTATTCTAGAGGCTGGTGGCATCGGTGTTCTCAGTTATGAGCATCGAAATATTGAAGAACGGGCCATTTGTCTTGGAGGAGCGTTTCAAGTTTCAGCTGAATAGACGAGATCTATAGATAAATAAATAAAATAAATATACACAAAAAAAAAAAAAAAAAAAAAAAAAAAAAAAAAAAAAAAAAAAAAAAAAAAAAAAACTGTTCGAAATTAGCGTAGGTCACAAACTACCTACTATTGTTACTGTTATTGTTCTTGTTATTATTAATATTAGTATTCCCATTCCGGCGTAGTTGCTCTAGAATCTCCGACTGCTCTGAACTCAACGTGCGTACCTTAACATGGCGGTTCCCTGCGGCGCTAAATGGCGATATTGGTTCTGGAATGCCACCTCCATTTGTAGTCAGGCTTCGAAACGACGTATATTCAGGAACAGAATCTTGCGCCGAAGTGTTAACAAGAAGAGGTTGCCGTTCATCCTGCAAAGAAGAACCGGAATTGCTTGGATGATGGCCATGATGCCCGCTGCTTGTTCGGTGTCGTTCTTGTTGATACATTACCGCCGAGTATGACTGTAATGTACTCTTGTCTAGCCTCCATGATAAACTCAACACTCCGAGTAACACCAAACACGTACCCAATGCTACCAGACTGATCTGCGACCCAGTCAATTGTGATGCTTGTTTAAAATAAATAAGTCCGTTCAATATCGCCGTGATATTGTACACGCAAAACACCAATGGATACAAGACCGACGTTGAACACAGTCTCAATCCGCAGTTAAGCACGTACAATTGCGACAATGCAAAGAATAAAAATGCCAAGACAATAATCCATGTCTGCCACCGGAAAATATCGCTCCATCGTTGGTCTCGGATTCCTGTTACCACCAACTCGACGGCCGATTTGGCCATTAATAGCGAATGCGCTGATAAAATACCACTGATAACCCCATATAATATCCCTTTTATTGTCAACGAGTTGTATCCATCGTCATGCTGAATACCTTCTACTCCCTCTGTCGCTGTTGTTGTTGCTGTTGCCTCTGAATGCTCACCCCATCGATCTCTCATTCGTATGCATGCAAACACCACACCTACAATGACAAAAGTACAAGCCATCCATATCAAAAACGCGCTGCGATGCAATAATTCTAGCAGTTCGTTCAGATTATGATGCGGTTCAGGTACTGCCCCAAATTCTGCGATTAATAACGCCCCCACTGACACCAATACTGTGCCTATAAACGAAAACCGAGTAAATGGCTCAGCCAAAATTAAACTGGCACATATCGAGTTAAACACCAATCCTACCGCCTGTAACGGGCTTAGAATAACGATTGGAAGTGTTGTAATTTGCACACTGGATCCAAAAATATTGCTCATTAAAAATAACATCAGTCCAACTCTCCATAGTCCCTGTCGATGTGCTGGTCGTCGTGGCAGCCCAGGCGGCCTACTATCTTCCACGATATGCGATTTACGTTGTAACGTAATACCAATAGACTGTGTAGCTGATGATATCACTCCAATAATACATCCCAGTACTATTGTATCTATTGATTTCATTCTGTCTTGGTCTATTCTATGGATTTGCTGTTGTTGTCGAATATACACCCCGATGAAAAATGGTTTGCTGTTATTCTTTGGTCTTTTTTTTTTTTTTTGTTTTTCTAATTGTGTGGTGTCTGTCGGCAAGGAACACACAAACGACAACAGAAACAGCATTTCGGGGCCGAGCGGCGGTCTGCGACCGAAAAGAAAAACTAAAGTTTTTTTTTTTACATTTGGAAAGTTCAAAGCCTTGCCACCCACCACCATATATAAAATAGAATGAACCGATTGGGATTACGGTTAGTAGGAGGATCAAGGTTTAATGGGTATCGACAGTTGAGTACCTTACCAGTGAACCCTCAAAAGCTGGATGGCTGGGCTACAAAGCAGCATTTGGGCATTCAGCCAAATGTCGAGAAGATGAATGCTCGGACGACATACGCAGTGGCGGTGGATACTAGTAGACATGAAGGGGTTTCAACACCACGTCATTATTTGAACCTGGGGAAACAGATTGTCAAGCTGTATAAATCGGGAATTGTAAATGTGTGGAAGAATTTCTGGCTGGGGAAACAGATCATGCAGCGGTATGGCATCACTAATATGAAATCATTGAATCATCATGTTATGGACAGCGCTTTTGCTCAGGGGATCGAGCATGATAAAAAGGTTATCAAGCCAAGTGATAATCATATTTCCCGAGCAGAGTATCAAATGCTGCTTCGTACTGGGCGGGATTTTATGAAACTGCCAATGTTCGCTACTGTTTTTGCAGTGTTTTTTGAATTCACCCCGTTATTGGTACTTGCGTTCCCGCGAATTACCCCATCCACATGTGCTTTACCGTATCAACGGAACAAAGACATGGAGAGTGCCAACAAACATATCGCATTGTTGAAGGAAATGCATGACGGAGAAGCAGCAGACATCTCTGGTAAGCGCTTATCGGCGTCTGTGCATCAGTTGAAAAACTTTGAACTGGAACAGCTTGGACGAGTGTTCTTTTTCGACCAACTGGTGCCTGTAACTTGGTATCCAAAGGGCTATTTGTTATCCAAGGTTAAAATGCATATTGATCAAGTAAGAGCTGATGATGTCCTTATGAGCCGCTTTGGTAGCGTCGCCGCATTAGATGCGGAGGAACTCAAACGAGCATGTCTCGCTCGAGCTATTTCAACCGCAAACAAGTCGGAACTCCAATTGAGAGCCGATTTGTTCTTATGGATGACGAATTTTGCTGAGGGAAAGTATGATGCGGGGTTTTTTCTCTATCCATTGTCTACCACTGCTGATCAAGCTCAAAAGATGGCTAAACGAATCACTGTATAAAAGCTACAAAACGCAAAACTCGTTTGTAAATAATAATAATGAAAGGTTTGTACTAAAGAAAAATAAAAATATAATGTACATATGAAAAATGCCCCTACCCTTTTCTTTTAAAACCGGATTTCATACGACCCAGCTCGGATAATATATCTAACCCACTTGACTGTCGTGTAATTTGATTTTTCAAAAATCTTGAGATACCGCACCACGATCCCCGAGCTAGTAAACATTGACAAAGAAAAGTCCATCGACATCGGCGGTCTTGACCATACTCGGTTAGTTGTTGTTGGAGCCAATTCCACCACTGCATGGAACTTGATTTCAGTCCCACCAGTCAAACGGCCGATTTTCCATACAACTTGGTTCTCGGATGGGTCGTATCTTGACCTACCAGCAGATACAGACGTGTTTGCAGATGTAGCGTTCAATGGAGTAGGAACCCTCAAAATCACGTCGTTGGCAAATAACTTTGGCCCGTAATTCGCCTTGATGCTGATATCATATTCTACTGTAGTATGCCCGATTTCTGTCACCTGTGGAAGCACTTTGAATGGTAGATTGATATTCTCAACGGCTCGATACTTCATCAATTCGAAATCACCATCCGGAGGTACAAAGCTGATAATCTTACTAGAGTCGAATTTGCCCAACTTGACACATTGATGGAACTGACAATCCTCTAGCGTGACATTACCAGTAGATGCCTTACCGGTATCCATATAGTGCCCAGGATCATCATCGTCGTCCATCAGCAGACTATCATTCAGCCCAAATTTACACTCCGGCATTCCTGATAAATGTGCTTTAACTTGAATATGGCCATTGACATCTGCCCTGAGAACAGTACCAGACGCACTCATCAACAGATTAACATCTTCCATAACATCCACAAACACTTCATTCTTTCGATATTTAACATCAGGCCGCCGCCATGAAATAGCCCCCGTAGCTTGCATTGTGATCTTTGAAGAATTGTCGCGACTGATATCGGACTGTACCCCTTCTGTCGTAATATACTGCTTCAATGTATCAGTTTCAGTATTCTGAGGGAACCCAAAATCCAAGATTTCATCCAACAGTTCATAAATCAACGTGAAATTATTCTTCACTGCATTTTCATCAAACTTGTTGAAATAGCTCGTTCCAAGACTAATCAACTTGTATAAAAATTCAAACACCAGTCCGCAGTCGACGTTACCTCTAGTCACCGCGACCACATATAAGTTTTCGTGTTTGACATGCAAAAATGATGTAGACCCCAGGGTTAATACTGGAGATCTTGTTTCTGGGTTCGAAATCACCTGGATTCGAAAAACATCAGCAATCGATCTTCGAAGACCATCTCGATATAGTCGAGAGATGAGCACTTCACCTTTTTGGTTGTACAGTAATATTGCCGAGATCATATATATGCGATCCTTTTAGAAAAAAAAAAAGGCAATGCGTGTTCGCTTTTCCCTTGGGAAGTCATAAGCCCATCGACCGACCGACCGACTTATCCGACGGATTACAAAAAAGGCTTGGGCGGTTGGGTAAGCAGCTGGGCCGGCCAATGAGGTCGCGGGGTATTTCTCGCAGGATCCCGTCGGATGCCACTAGTGCTAGCCGACGGATAAGGTCGAGCATCACAAGGCTTTTCAAGGCTACCTCCGTGCGTTTTCGAAACAAATTTATAAATTTATAAGAACGAGATATCCTTTGGGTTTTAAAATGATCCACTAGAACAAAAACCATGACTATCAAAGGCTATACACATCGTATTGATGAGATACGGAAACAGTATCCTGAAGATATTTATCTAGACCATGCTGCTGCTCCGTTGGTTGCTCAGTCTGTGATTGAACGATCGGCTGAAGCGTTGATAAGTACTGCGTATGGTAATCCACACTCCAAATCACCAGCATCAGAACGATCAACAAATATTGTCGAGAGTACGAGGAGGAAGGTATTAAAGTTGTTTAATGCTGATCCGGCCGAGTATTCTGTTGTCTTCACCGCGAATGCTACTGCCGCGGCAAAGTTGGTCGGTGAATGCCTGGATCAGTATCGATATGTATACTTGAACGATTCACATACTTCATTAGTTGGATTGAGAGGACTGGCTCGGGAATATAAGATGGCTAACGTAAATACCATCGAGGAGGAAATGCATGGAAAAACTCTGGTATCATGGCCGGGGCAGTCAAACTTTTCTGGTCAGCGATATCCTACAAAGCAATGGATCAGAAAGGCTAACGGGAAAGTGTACACGTTATTGGATGCAGCAGCGTTATCCTCGACTTCTCCGCCGGATCTGTCGAGCCATGGGCCTGATTTTATGGTAATGTCGTTTTACAAGATGTTTGGTTATCCTGATTTGGGGGCGCTTATCGTGAGAAAAACATCAGGACAGGAATATTTCAAAACCCGCAAGTATTTTGGAGGAGGAACTGTGGAGAGTTTGACTGCAGAAAATGATTTCGCTCCAAGGCATGTTGATTTGTCCAAAAAGTTGGAAGATGGTACGCTGCCGTTCCATACCATCGTAGCGTTGTCTTGTGCTATTGATGTGCATTACGAATTGTACAATTCGTATGGTGATATTTCTGCACATACCAATACCGTAGCGAAATATCTCTACGATGAGCTCGACGGGTTGAAACATTCCAACGGTCAGAAACTATGTCAGATTTATAGCCATGGAGATTTCAATGCAGCAACTCAAGGGCCAATTGTCACATTCAACTTGAAGAATGAAGCTGGGTGGGTTGGTTACGCTGAGGTGGATACTTTAGCAGCAGAAGCTGGTATTAATTTTCGAACTGGCACTTTATGCAACAGTGGGGCTACTGGACAATGGGTAGGTATCACTGAACAAAGTATCATGGAAAACCATTCTCTGGGCCATGTCTGTGGTGACGAGCACGATGTTATGAATGGAGTACCGACTGGTGCCATCCGAGCTAGCTTTGGCGCTTGTTCGAGCAAAGCTGATGCCGACAAGCTCGTCGCTTTTTTGAAAGAATTCTACCTCAATCAATCGCCCTCATTTATTAAAGAAGCCGCAACGTCTATCCAACAGGTCGCTTCAGTAACATTATTCCCAATCAAATCATGCGGCGGCTTTCAAATTCCACAAGGAGAACGATGGGTCGTCACACAACAAGGTTTGCAATGGGACCGAGAGTTTTGCTTGGTCAATTTATCCAATGACTCGGTAATGTCGTTGAAGAAATATCCAAGAATGGCTATGATTCATCCGGAAATAAATCCAGCCAAAGAAACAATGCGGATCAGTGCCAACCGGAAGAAAACTTTTGATATTCCATTATATGAAAATACTAAGGATATGCACGCAGTAAAGACCACATTATGCGGTGACAATGTAAAGGTGGAATTGTATAAATCTCCCGAGATTGTTGAATTTTTTTCCGCCGCAGTCGGAGTTGATTGTACATTGGCCCGATTTGGTGATGCCGGTGGTCGTTTTTACAAGCCCCACCTTAATGGTCCTATGGACGGATCCGTTTGCCCGGCTAATAACAATGTTGGCGATATTCCAATCAGCATGAGCAATTCCAGCCCGTTGTTACTAGTTTCTCAACAAAGTGTTGATCAGTTGGCGGCAGATAACCATACCGAGGTTGATCCTGCCGTATTCCGAGCCAATATCATGATTTCCGGCTCTTCGCTGCAACCTTTTGCTGAAGATCTATGGACAAACGTGGCGATCGGAGAGAACCGGTTCCGGATCTTGGGACCATGTCGGCGATGCAATATGGTCGGAGTGGACGCAAAGACGGGAAAACATAATAACAAGCCGTACTTTGCACTGCATAAATCTCGGAAAATGCGTGGCCAGTTGTTTTTTGGGCAGCATATGACGATGGATGATTCACAGATGGTAACTATTGCGGTCGGCGACGCGGTGCGGCATTTTAGATCACTGGCTGCATAACGGTATTTCCAGCGGGACCTGAAATCTTCATCGGAAGAGTAAGGCTGGTAATTTTGACGTTCCCGTTACTATACATAGTTTCACTTATTTATTAAAAAAAAATTCTCCGGTTACTAATTAACTCTCCCTTTGTCGGTTGACATAGGACCGTTGCTTAAAGATTCTCATTAACGGTTAAGTAAATGCGGCGGAGGTCACGCTCTCGAACGTTCCAAAGAAGATCTGTGACACTGGATTTTATGTTGCAGATATATTAAGCTTTTTTTTATATTTTTTATCCTTAACTTTAGGCATTATAAACGGAATTTTCTTACCATATATAGCATTTTTTTTTGTATCCAATCAAAAGACAAACCCACAGAGAAAAATGACACATTCGTCTATCATTTTCGAATAGTCCAGGTTCTTCGCCACCCCTATCTCTTCTGATTATGCGGCCCGGCTGCAACAACAATCCATTACACACACAAAACCAGTGGGTGGGACTGCGGTGGGTTGGGCGCGCGCGCAACGCTGCAAACAAGCGCAATAAAGGGAAAAGACCCGCCCAGAGAGTAACAACAAGCGCCACCTCAAATTAATTAGTAACCTCCTCCGGGCGTATAAATACCCAGTTGTTTCCTTCTAACTTTGCTTTCTAAACATTTTCGTTTTATACTATATTTTCATTTTTAAATCCAACGAAAAACACTATTGATTTAATTTATTATGCAAATCTTCGTCAAGACTTTAACTGGGAAGACCATCACTTTGGAGGTATGTATCCTTATCGCTGCTGACCGCCTTATCTTGTCTCTTTGAGCGAGAGGGGTGGCAAACAACAACCCAAAAAATAGACGCTAACAATACAAACAGGTCGAATCTTCCGACACTATTGACAACGTCAAGTCCAAGATTCAAGACAAGGAAGGAATCCCTCCAGACCAACAGCGATTAATTTTTGCTGGTAAGCAACTTGAAGACGGTCGAACTTTGTCCGATTATAACATTCAAAAGGAGTCCACTTTGCATTTGGTATTGCGTTTGCGAGGTGGTATGCAAATTTTCGTCAAAACTTTGACTGGTAAGACTATTACTCTGGAAGTTGAGTCATCCGACACTATTGATAATGTCAAGTCCAAGATTCAAGATAAGGAAGGTATTCCTCCTGACCAACAACGGTTGATTTTTGCTGGTAAGCAACTTGAAGACGGCAGAACATTGTCCGATTACAACATTCAAAAGGAATCTACCTTGCATTTGGTTCTTCGACTACGTGGTGGTATGCAAATCTTTGTCAAGACGTTGACTGGTAAGACTATTACATTGGAAGTGGAATCTTCTGATACTATTGATAATGTAAAGTCCAAGATTCAAGACAAGGAAGGTATTCCACCTGATCAACAACGTCTTATTTTTGCTGGTAAGCAACTAGAAGATGGACGAACATTGTCCGATTACAACATCCAAAAGGAATCCACGTTGCATTTGGTTCTTCGATTGCGAGGTGGTATGCAAATCTTTGTCAAGACTTTGACCGGTAAAACCATTACCTTGGAGGTTGAATCTTCCGATACTATTGACAATGTAAAGTCCAAGATTCAGGATAAAGAAGGTATTCCACCTGACCAACAGCGGTTGATTTTTGCTGGTAAGCAACTAGAAGACGGTCGAACATTGTCCGATTATAACATTCAAAAGGAGTCCACTTTGCATTTGGTATTGCGTCTACGAGGTGGTATGCAAATTTTCGTCAAAACTTTGACTGGTAAGACTATTACTCTGGAAGTTGAGTCATCCGACACTATTGATAATGTCAAGTCCAAGATTCAAGATAAGGAAGGTATTCCTCCTGACCAACAACGGTTGATTTTTGCTGGTAAGCAACTTGAAGACGGCCGAACATTGTCCGATTACAACATTCAAAAGGAATCCACGTTGCATTTGGTTCTTCGATTGCGAGGTGGTATGCAAATTTTCGTCAAGACGTTGACTGGTAAGACTATTACATTGGAAGTGGAATCTTCTGATACCATTGATAATGTCAAGTCTAAGATTCAAGATAAGGAAGGGATCCCACCAGATCAACAACGGTTGATTTTTGCTGGTAAGCAACTTGAAGATGGTCGAACATTGTCTGATTACAATATCCAAAAGGAATCCACTTTGCACTTAGTGTTGCGATTGCGTGGTGGTAATTAAGTAGTTGTTTAAAATACAGAATAATTTATAAATGTGTTACTATTTGCTATTAGAATCGGTGCGCCTTTTTTTGTGCGGCGGTTGATGAGAGGTTATGTCATTGTACTGACCTTACTATACTAGGATTTCTTCCCGTTATGATGCAATTTGTTCTTTTTAACTTACGCTAGACCTTTCACAGCCGTCTCGGTACTGCCCTATTGGGGAGTCTGCCTTTATACCGATATTTGCATATATATGTCGGCAAGGTGCCACCCGTGGGTCCAATCGGTTGGGGTTTAGGGAAGGGCAATTCCGGATGAGTGAGCTAGCCATTAATATTACGATCGCAGACACACACGCACCCCTTTAATCACGACAAAGTGCTGCGTAATAACACTGGCAGTCCTCTACCCGTCGTTTCCGTCGCTTCCGTCGCATGCGGAGAGAGCTCCTAGATTTTATTTTATTTTTGACTCAGGTTCACAGCCTAACATAACGCGTGCTGTCTTTGCTGTAGTGCACGCTAGCTGGTGCTTTTCTTGTTATGCGTTGGCAGATGCATAGCCTATAGCCGGTGAAATTGGGTATTACCGAGCCAGGCCGAGAAATTAAGGACGCTCGAGCAGCAGCTAGTGCTTGGCTTTTTTAAGAGCTTTTCAAGCTGTGCGACCAATCACGTAGAACCTGCAAAGCCTTGCCCACCACCTCACCCGTTTTCTTTACGTCTTGTGCTGTATTGAATTATTGAATTGCCGCATGAAAAGAAAAAAGGATAAATAGCCCCTCGTTTAACCTAATTTTTTTTCCTCTCTCTTTTTTTTTTTTTTTCTCTCTTTCTCTCTTCATCAAAACTATTTTCTGTTTATTTTTACTGGGTAACATCTTTCTTGTTTTCCAGTTTCAAATTCTCTTAAAACAACTTTCAAAACGTTCGCCAATCTACTTTCCAGTAGCCACCACCCTTATCAAAACTCCGGCTCCGCATCTGGTTCGGGTGGGATATCACTGTCTAAAATCTCTTTGATTCTCTTTTATTAGTTTCGAAAAATGACTCCTTCTGTTTCTCAATATTCTGCGTCTTATGCCGCATCTTCCGCTGCCGGATCTGGCAAATCGGGTTACACTTCTGTGCAAGTCGATACCGATAAGGTCCAAGTAAAGGATGATGCAATCTACTCTAACTATACCTACCAAAATGCCACTGTTGAAAAAACCGACGACGGCAAATACAAGGTCCAACCAACCAGTGTTGATTATGAATTCAAAGTCGACACCAAGGTTCCAAAGACTGGTATTATGCTTGTTGGTTTGGGTGGTAACAATGGTACTACTTTTACTGCTGCAATTGAAGCCAATCGTCAAAACATTTCATTCCGTACCAAGACTGGTGTAATTGAACCAAATTATTACGGTTCGGTTACTCAAGCTGCTACTATCAAGCTTGGTGTTGATGCCAATGGTAAGGATGTTTATGCACCATTTAACGAAGTGGTTCCATTTTTACATCCAAATGATTTTGTCATTGGTGGATGGGATATCAACAAGGCCAATTTGGCTGAGGCTATGGAACGAGCCCAAGTGTTGGATTATGATTTGCAACGTCAAGTCGCCAAGCACTTGGAACCAATTGTTCCATTGCCATCTGTTTACTATCCAGATTTCATTGCTGCCAATCAAGGCGAACGTGCCGACAACGTTATCCAAGGGGACGACAAGTGGGCACATGTCGAACGTATCCAACAGGATATCCGTGATTTCAAAGCCAAGAATGAACTTGACCAGGTGATGGTTTTGTGGACCGCCAATACCGAGCGATATGCAGGAATTATTACCGGAGTTAATGATACTGCTGATAATTTGCTCAAGGCGGTCAAGGAGGGCCATGAAGAGGTTTCTCCATCGACTGTTTTCGCCATTGCCAGTATTTTGGAAGGTGTCCCATACATTAATGGGTCTCCACAAAATACATTTGTGCCTGGATGTGTTGAGCTTGCGGAGAAGCACAATGCATTCATTGGTGGTGACGATTTCAAATCTGGTCAAACCAAATTGAAATCTGTTTTGGCTCAATATTTGGTTGATGCTGGTATCCGACCAGTGTCTATTGCTTCTTATAACCATTTGGGTAATAACGATGGGTACAATTTGTCTGCACCAAAGCAATTTCGATCCAAGGAGATTTCCAAGTCTTCTGTTGTTGATGATATGATTGAATCCAATCATTTGCTGTACAATGAAGAAAAGGGCAAAACTGTTGATCACTGTATTGTTATCAAATATGTCCCAGCTGTTGGTGATTCCAAGGTTGCTATGGATGAATACCATTCTGAATTGATGCTTGGTGGACACAACACTGTTTCTATCCACAATGTGTGTGAAGATTCCTTGTTGGCTACTCCATTGATCATTGATTTGGTTGTGGTTGCTGAGTTTTTGTCTCGAGTTTCCTACCGAAAGGCTGGATCCGACGAAGATTTCCAGGGCTTCCACTCTGTCTTGTCGTTCTTGTCCTACTGGCTCAAGGCTCCTTTGACTCGAAAGGGTTCTGATCCTATCAATGGGTTGAACAAGCAACGAGCTGGTTTGGAAAACTTGATCCGTGGTTTGGTGGGGCTTGCGCCGCACAATGACCTCAAGTTTGAAGAACGAATGTGGTAACAAATTTTTACGCACTTTTGTAATACGGTCTCCAACAGATCTTTGGTTTTTTTAGGCTTTGAAATTCCTCAACGGTGATTTCTACTTTTTCAATATATTATTTTTTTAAACCCCCAAATTCCCAAATTAACTTGGTTTTAATTTTCCATTTTCATATTTTTTTTACAAACTCTATATAAATATCAAGCAAAACTCTTGACCGGGGATGCAGACCGGCTATCAGTAATCGTAACATCTTCATTATCCGAATACATTGACCGTGGACTGGACAAGCTCGGAGTGTTGGTATTGAAATAATATCGAGAATACGGAGTTGACACTGGCGTACTCTGGTTATTAATATTGGACATTGAAGGCGTGTTGAAAGACGCCAAGTTCTCCTTGCGTTTGTTCAACGATCGTAACGCACCAATAATCCGGTCTTTATCTTGATTGGATTCCCGCAATTCATCAACCTCATCACGCAAATCTTGCACCAAACTATCACTGGAGGATGCCGACGTGTCGGTTCTCGGTGAGGGGTTAAAACTATTGGCACCGCTGCTGCTCATGCTACTGCTGCTAGTACTGCTACCTCCAGAAATTGTTCGATGTGAAAGCTCTTGTTGATAAAGCATCTTTTCCAAATGTGAAATATACGACTTGTATTCTTCAATTTGTTGACTTTGTTTCCGTTCATAATCTCCATCCTCTTCCTCTTCAACATTACCCAACCCCAAAACTTCCTCTAGTCGAGAATCGTCACATAGCCGAGTCAAATGCTCCACTCGTTCATTTAAAATCCGGTTTTCTGCTTCCAATTGTGCCACTTGTGATATCATATTGTTGGGTACTGGCGATGGCGATGGAGACGATACCGACACCGATGAAGCTCTGCCACCACCACCTCGTAATTGCTGATTCTCCAACTTCAAAGCAGCGACTTGTTGCATCAATCGATCCACCATATCTTTTGAATCAGCCATTTCATCGTTCCGTTTCACATTGACTACCACATTCTTTGCCCGTGCCGCAAACCGCAGCGTTGATACTGTTTCCATATAAGACGACGTGGTGCCTGCAGTTTGAAGCGTGCACAGCACGCTAACCAAACTCTTGCCCGATAATGCTGGTTGAAGTAATCGAGTCAGTTTGGAATCTCGGTATGGAATATGCCCTGGAGTTGAACTAGACGACGATAATCTTGCAATCACCGTACCCAATGTCAACAATGATTTGTTAATATATGATCCTTCTTTTCTTCGTTCAGATTGTGATACGGCTCGTTCACTGCCGGCCAAATCACATAGATATAATGTGGAGCTGTGTTTCAGTCCCATGCCAGTTTTTTGTTTTGGTACCGAATCAATACTGATCTGAACCACAGCGTGTGATCTTGAACTTCGAGAATTAAACTCTGTACCTTCTGTCCTTCTCAACGAGTCACCTTGTGAAATAGTTGCTAGTAATTGCTCGGGTGAATGCACTGCAACCTCTTTGAGTCCAATTGCTTTAATCCCCTTTTGACTATCGTCCCGTAATTTAACGTCATCCGTGGTATTACTCAACAAGTCGTTCAAATGTTCATTGTAAATTTCCAGATATCCAACTTTGACACTATAACTCCTTTCAGGGTCTCCATGGATATGATTATAAATAGATTGAACAGACTGTGGAATGATCCCAGGGTTACCATTGGAACCTTGCATGGAAAAGGTTTTACCAGATCCAGTCATACCATATGCAAATACTGTACCATTGAATCCAGCCATTACTTTATCGACCAATTCACGGACACTTTCATTGTAAATCTCACTGTTTGTACTTGAACCATCAAATACATTATCAAATGAGAATTCCCCTAGTTCTCGGTTTGAAATCAACCCTCGAGTACTATCTATATTCCACAAACGATCGATATTTGAAGGTTTTACCCGAACACTGACCTTGATGTTACCACTGTATGCTTGTGAAGATGCTGAAGACGAAGATAAAGGGGTAGATGAATTGCCGGAAGGCTTGCCATACCAAGACGGAGTCATTGGACGCATTGATTGTCGAGCCAAAGGAGTTGGAGATCTCATTGATGCAGAAGAAGCAGGTCGTCGAAGAAGATGGGGAGTAGTAGGTCGTGACAAAATTTGCTTCGATGTCCGCTTTGTAGGTGATACCGTTCCCGGAGCTGCAAATGAACCTGTCATTTTTGGTATTACTTTGACAGCTATTGTTGTTTTAAAAAAAAAAAGTGCTCTGACAGCTGAACCCCTGAAATTATAATCTTTGAATTTTTTTTAATTGGTTTTCTGTGTTCCGGTCGGACTTCCCTAAAGGCTTTTTCACACAGCTAAAAAAAAAAAACAAAAAAAAAAGCTTAATAAAAAAATAAAAAACAGACAAGGATTGGAATTTTTGCGTTTATAAAAGCACGTAAACAAAGTTTAGCGAGATTGAGCTTAGGTTCTGGGGTTTTAGCCGAAAAAATCCTAGCTGGGTATCGATCGAAATTCTGGGATGTAGTTGGTGATGATAATATCGTGATTGAAACAGCTCTAAAGCGAGAGCTAGATGTTTTTTTTTTTTTCTCCTTCCACTGAGATAGATCAGGAGAGAACAATAGAAAAGATGATGGTTATCAATTGACTCTATGCAATATCTTAAATAAACCAGAAAATCCACCCCCAACAATAAACCAAATTAAACCGAGGAAATCAACTGATAATAGTGTTTTAAAACTTGGTAAAAATGTCCAGTAGGAAAGAGAGATGAAATGAGTACCTCAACGCCATTATCCTTGCATGTTTGCGCCCAACACGACGGCGAGCATGTTGTTTACTACTAACCGGATTGGGCCAACATCCCAAGCTCGCTTCTGGTCTGAAATTTACGCTTGCTCTGGGTAAATCTAAGCATGGGCTGAGCAGTGAAAGGTGTAGCGGGAATATTAATTGCCACCCAACCAACCACAACAGCGGCGCCACCCAAGGTGAGCGTGGCAAAGTGACAACCAGAAGACAAAAACAAAGCAGCGGTGGGCCGCCCGCGCGTTATAGGTGGTCAACTGGACACGCGTGTCTCCTGAAATTTCTTTCTCTTTTTCTTTTTTACTTTTCCTTTCCCCTCCTTTCACTTTTTTACTACTCTTATCAACTTTGAACAACGGCATAACCTTGTATTAACAAAATGGAAAAGCTCAGAGAAGTATGTTGTTTTGCTTAGTGGAACCCTATAGCAAGAAAAACTAACAAATGTGATATAAAGAAAATCAACTCGCTCAAACTTGAAGCCGAAAATGCTCAAGAAAAAGCCGATGGATTTAGCGACCGTGTCAAGGAACTTGAAGACGAAAACACAAAGAAGGATCAAGATATCCAATCATTGGAACACAAGAACCGAACTCTTGAAGAAGAGATTGAAAAGTTGGAATCTCGTCTAGGTGAAGCCAAATCTGCTGCTGATGAAGGCGCTGTTCATGGTAGCCACAACGAGTCTCTAACCAAGAAGATCTCGATGGTTGAAAGCGAATTGGAAGAAAGCGACCGAAACTTGCGTGAAACCACTGAAAAGCTACGACAGACTGATGTTAAGGCTGAACACTTTGAAAAGAAGGTGGCCTCTGTTGAATCTGAACGAGATGAATGGGAAAAGAAGCACGAGGAATTGTCTGAAAAGTATGCTGCTGCTAAGGCTGAATTGGAGGAAATCCAACAACAATTGGAATCTATTTAACTGGAGGGTTTCGAATGGCATGATGGTGTTCTAATTAATACCAATTTGGACCATCTCCCTGACGATAATACGCATATACACTTCGTTGTTTTGATAGGTTTAGCAATATTGATTATGTTAATGTATGGCTAAGAAAAGAAAAATAATAAATACAAAAAAAAAAAAATCAACAATTTTCAATAAAGATATAAAAATAATAAGAAATGAATAACGAGAGAAAAATTCTAGAGGATGATAATAATAATAATTATAATGTTATTCTCTCTACTCTTTTGGCTTAAACCTTAGCCTTGGCCAAACCAACAGCGTTGTGTTCAAGATCATACACAGAGTAATACTTTCGCAAAAAGGAATCACCAATAATAGCCATTGGACCAATTGGAGCTGGGATATCCATTGGAGTGAAAGCAGAGGCACAAGTACCAGAAATCTCCAAAGTATATTCTCGTGGACCCAAAGTAAAGTTGTAACCACCAAAGTTAAATGTCAAGTCTGGCAAAGAATCTCGAGTATCACATTCAACAGTATATTGACCAGACCAACTCTTCTTGGCACCGATTTGAGCATTCAACATTTCGGCCAATCCGGAAGGCAAAGCCAACAAAGAAGTACCAGTGTCAATAGCAGCACCAGTGTTCTCCAATTCAGCGGTTTCATCCCCAAGACTGATAGAATTGAATTCAACTTCCCAGTATGCCTTTCTTCGTACTGGCAAATATGTCAATTCTCCTTCATAAAATTCATCAGCAATACCACCAAATGTAGCAGTACCACCATTAGAACTCTTGTCAGCATCTCCCAGATGGAAAGAAAACTTTCGTTCATCCAGCAAGTCCTTGTTAATAGCATTGTAGACTGGTGGGACAATCTTGTTAACAGCAATGGAATCATAAGCCAATCCCAAAATACCGTCAAATTTACCAAAGGCAAATGCAAGACCTGGTTCAGAAGTAATTTCAGCAAACTGTTGGTCTGGAATCTTCAAGTCACCAATTGTCAAGGTATCTTCAGAAACAAATCCAGAGACTGCACCAGACCCATATTGAATGGCGAATTCAGAGCCATTCTTCTTGTAAGAACTAGACGCAGAAGAATCATACTTGGTATGCAAATAACAAGCAATAGATCCACATTCAACTGATGGGACCCACAAGTTGGAACTACCAGTATCCAATATGACCTTGAACTTTTGTGGTGGCGTACCAATATCAACCTCAGTGTAATATTGCGCATTCACATAATTGGACAATGGCACATCATGACCACCAGCAACATATGGGGTATTAGCTTCATGCTGCGTCATACCCATGTATTTTTGGCTTAAAGATTTGACATGGTTCATAAATCCGTCCTGTTTTTTTATAGTGTTAGTATATTATTTTTTGGCCTTGTTTCTCTAGCGATGGGATGGGGCACTTACGCCTTTAAACTGCTCGTCTAATGGCACTTTTTCAATAGATGCTCGGTGAACAGCAGCATTAGCAGTACCAAATGCCAATGCAATGGCCGATAGAGTCTCAATCTTCATGGTTAAAGTTCAAAAATGTTTATCTTAATTCAAAGTGAGTGTGTAAGTGTAAACAAGTAACAATGATAAGATAAGTGAGGAGGGAGAAGGAGAAGAGGCGAGCCTGGCTATAAATTGGGACTTTGTTCTCAAATAGGCTGCAGCCCGGATCGGGTGGCGAGGCGCTTATTTACCCCAACCAGCTTCTCCACCTGCAAGCGCAACTTTGCACAATCTAATCCGGAATTGGTCGTGAATGCGGCAAACATTCGGGCGGCAGAGTAGTGTACAGTAGTTTTGATTAAATGTAAGATTCTGTTCAAAAATAATTAACTAAAACGTCTACTTCATCATTGAGACCTTCTTTAAAGGCCGCATTGTCGCCTCATCGTGGCTATTTAATTGTCTTGGTCGTTTCTTTTCTCTAGTGGATGCAGTTGCAATAGAGTTTGTACCTGTAGTATTATTAGGTTGCAGATCAACGTTCTCGTCAACTTCCGGCCGTGGTGATTCAGATTCTCGTCCAATAAGCTTATTATCCACAAACTTTACTGTAAATCCCATAAATACTCGTTCATTAGCTTCTGCGTCACTGAACAAGTCGAATTCATCCCCATCACGCAACTGTGATTTACGCCCTGCTCCTAATTTGAGCCCGTTGATATAGCATCCATTACTCGATGTATCAGTCACCCAAACTCTATTATCTGATCGTTCGACAAAGCAATGTCGTTTGGAAATTCTAGGTTCCTTTATAATATCAACATCAACATTGCCTCGTCCAATCACTACGCGATCTGTTCGAACCTCGATATTGCTGCATGGGATGCTGTCACCTCGGGTATCCAAGGCCAACCATGTGCCTTCAGCGTATCCTGGATTGACAAACTCGTCGTCCATATCTCGAACACTAAACTGGTTGGAGCTTTTAACTGGTAATTCTTCTGGAGGTGGTGCTGGCGTGTTGACTTCTGATTCTTTGGCTTCTTTATCCGAATCGCTATTATCATTGACCAAATCTGGCGCTTCAGACATGTCATTGTCATTGCCATTGCCATTGCTATTTCCATTGCCGTTATTATTCGGTCGGATTGTGTTATCCTTACCAAGGCTTGAAGATCCCGATTCGATATTCATGGTACTAAACTGTTCATCTGGAACACTATCACCTTCTTCATTTTGTTGTAGGCTGATCCATTTAAAGTCCAGCGCTTGTGCAGCCGACGGCCGTTTCATTGGTTGAACTTGCAATAACGCATCAATGAATTCAATACCTTCAGTACTAATCTGCTTTTCTTCCAAAAGATATCGATTGTAGTTTCCGGCTCGAACATTGGCGTACAAATTGTCTTGAGTGGAACCATCGAACGGCAAGTACCCCGTCAAGATGACAAATGCCAGACAACCAATACTCCACATGTCAACCAAATTAGAATAGCATGGAACCTTTGGGTTGTTTCTCTTGCCTTTGGTTTCCAAAACTTCTGGTGCAAGGTATGCCAGCGTACCACAAAAGGTCTTCAAAACGGATTCATGGGCGCTAATCTTAGCCAACCCAAAATCAGTCACCTTGATAGTAACAGGACTGTCTTCTGCAATCAAAATATTATCTGGTTTCAAATCTCGATGACTAATCCCCAGACTATGCACATATTTTACAGCGTCCACCACCTGTCGGGTAATCTCTCTTGCTGCTGGTTCTGGAATTGGACCATGCTGCATGATAAAGTCCATCAAGTCGCCTCCTTTGACATAATCCATAACCAAGTAGAAACTATGCTTATCTTCATAAACATCGTTCATGGTCACCACATATGGATTCTTCAATTGTTGTAGAATACGAATCTCTCGCTGGACTGCTTCGCCGTCAGATAGTCGATTTTTTGAAATAATCTTAACGGCATATGGCTTTCCAGTTGTACGGTGGATCGCCTTCTTTACTGTGGCAAATGCTCCTGTGCCCAAAGTTTGACTAATGTCGTAATCAGCATAAATGCCGTCAACCTTTGGTTTGTCTGAATTTGGCATGTTTACCATAAACTTGATCACATCATCATCCACACCAACCCCTACCGAGATCTCATCACCATGGCTTAGTATTGTCGCCTTTTTTTTTACTACACGATGGTTATTCAAATAGGTTCCGTTTGTTGATAAGTCTAAATGCTTGTTAATAATCGTGTTTTTCTTTTCGCGACGCGTTTTCCAAAAAAAAAAAAACCTTTCGTGACTCCGTACATACCTTTCAGCAACATTGTTTCTGGGTCTTCGCTTGTCCGAAATATCTCGAAATGAACATTACTGAATCGCTTCGACGGTCCAATGCAAAAATCCGCCTCTGGATTACGACCGATTTTCCATTGAAACTGGTCTGCAGAGAGTGACATTCTCCCCGGCAAGTATCGACCATTCGTACAAACCAATGTACAAATGGTGTTGCCGTTTTCCAAATGATCAGGCTGCTCCTGGGTCATGGCTTGTGTGGAAGGGTCGTCGTCCTCCATCTCGATTTTCAGTATCGTTATATCGAGGTCAAGAAAGTGAGAGGGGGGAAAAAAAAATGTTTCGAATGCGGTGAAGTGAGTTTGTATGTATCCGTGTTGCGCCCAATTCAATTTTAAGATTATCGCGGTTGCATCATTAGCTCGCGTCGGGAGGGATCTCACCCTCGTAACCCAAACCCAAAACCTGGCAATATATAGGTCTTACCCTTCCCAACTTTTTCTTCATTCTCATTCCCTGTCTTCCTCATCAACTAAAAAAAAAGAACAATTGCGCAAAACGGCAAAAAAATATGCGAACTCTGTGGATCGAACACAGGACCTTCAGATGACTACTGGAGACTGAAGTTTAATGGCTTCAGTCTGACGCTCTCCCAACTGAGCTAAGTCCGCTGACGAGATTTTAATCAATCACGTGATGCGAACCCCGTCGGTAAGCCGCATGATCGTGCGGCGCTGAACTCCTTAAATCGGCAGAACCAGTTGTAACTGCATAATCTAGTATCTACTTTACCAATTTGTCTCTTAGAAGATACTGATATAATTGCTGTAGCAAATTTTATGATATTAATGTGGTAATAGCTGCGAGGTTTGTGGACCGAAATACGTTTCGGGTTGTACCATCAAAACTTCCAGTTTGCATGTCATTGTGACTATATTCTCATCATTCATAAAATATACCCTCGATATGTATGCATAGTGGACTATAGATTTTGGACGCAGCGTGGTTGTATATCGGATCTACACTGTTTTGTACATGCCTTATTTGTCAAAGATATTTATTGTCCGATATGTAAGGAACACTGTTTTACCACAACAAGACTTCGAGTGCGTTAGCGTAACCTCACTTCTCCCCCATATGTTGGTATTTGCTTTCTCTTATCTACACCCACCCTTGACAATCCACAAGTTGGCGATGTGCAGTATAAATCGCAATCCTCTGAATTTACCCGAAATTGTCGGAATAGTGGCAAAATATTTGAAAGCGGAGTCACCGGTTTGTGTCGACACCCACATCTCAAAGGAAACTGGCTGCGCGTTAGTTGGCGCCATGGTTCTGAACCGATTATGGTTCGAGGGATGCGCCAGAACACTGTGGAGATCCAGGGCTAAGTTCCACCATTTGACCTACCCCGAGTCTCTCCCGAGATGCCAAATGTATTCCGAGTTTCTTCAACATATAGAGGTAGACATGTGGCGAAAGGAGACTGAGAATGTTCTGCGCAAAGAGATAGAATGGACACCCAAAACTGTCGTTATCAACAAAGATTCATACCACCCTCCCTGCCATCTATTGGGATTCATCAAACCGTTTTTCAATCCAAAACTCCGGGATATGGTAATTCGTTGGGATTGGCGTGGCGGATCTGACATTAATTGTGCAGATTGGCCCGGATTCATACGCCTGTGCCAACAATGCCCGCAGGCAAAGGTCAAAATGCAGAATATAATACGCATCTACAGCGAAGAGACGATAGCTAACGCGGCTGAAGTAATGAAAATCTGCACTTGTGATTCATTCCGACTTATTTTCAAGCGCAATCTGCGGTGTGACGCGATATTGACTG
This sequence comes from Blastobotrys apis, assembly GCA_030557665.1. Lineage (NCBI taxonomy): Eukaryota > Fungi > Ascomycota > Dipodascomycetes > Dipodascales > Trichomonascaceae > Blastobotrys > Blastobotrys apis. Next base: position 63,148 of record JAKTPN010000346.1, read on the forward strand.
AACTTCTTGATCACAATCCAGCCAGTATAGTGTTGGATGCGCTCGGCTATGGTCGTATAGAGGGCGATGTTTTCAAGACTTACAACAAAACTTTGCCTCGTTTGGAATTTTTGGAGATTGCATTACCCATTAGAAAGGTTCCCGAATCGTTTTTCAAATGCATGCCTAATTTGAAATATTTCCGCTTGAGTGTCTGTCACGCATTTGAGACGGTTAGTATGGTGCCCAGCGTTATAACCTGTTGCAAAAAACTGGAGGTTTTCCTGATCCAGATAACTCAGCGCCTGGCGGATATCGTTGCTAGCCTGTCCAAAGTACCTTCATGTCTCAAAGAGTTACGTGTAGTTACCTCCAACTACCACGAGGGTATCACCATTGACAATGTATCGCGGCTGACATTCGCATTGCCTAACCTTGAAGTACTTGAGTTAAATCGTCAACGCCTCGATGCCAGCGCTGAAGACATTTCTGTGGGGTTTCTCACAGCTATTGGCCAGAATTGTAGGCACCTGCAGACACTTCGCCTTTATGGCAGCCAAACAACTGGCGAAGAGTATGTCCCTTTCAAGGAAAGCAATGTGCAACACTGGGAGCCTTATAAAGATCTAGTATTGTTTCCGAAAGTGGAAGAGATGAACATGCTTTCTGGTGAGTTTGTACAAGGCCGGCATAAAGGAGTGGTGAAACAGCATTTCCCTGTTTTGGGCTAAGATGCTTTGATTTACCTATGACATTTACCAGAAGGTCGGTTTGTATCGTAAGCCGCAAGCCGCAGTTCCTGGCTGTGGAAAAGCTTGACTCGGGGTCATAACATATCAAATCTGGTTATATGGTGTAAGGTTTTACTAGTTCAGTAGTAAAAACAACAGAATTTGCAGCACAAGTGTAAGGTCTAATATTTAAGCAGAGAAAATACAATGAACATTTTGTTCATACAAAAACTTGGAACTCTGTGCACTGTTCGACCATAACCAACGCTATTTTACTGTTTTTGGCCCACCAGTTCAGCTTATGTACACAAAGTCGGCGCAGAACTATTATTCAAAATAAAGTTTAACATCTCAGTAACTCTTCTTTCTTTCTTGTCACCAAATTCACCGTTTAGCGTTTAGCTGCCGCAGAATCATCCCATAGGTGCACGCAGCCACAAAACATAAACAAACCGAACGCGGCGCGGCCGCATCAAAACAACAACAAAAATCTCGGGACCCGCGATTTTTTCTCTTCTGTCTTTTCCTTCCTCTCAAACAACTTACATTTTTTTTCCAAGCTGTATCGACATTTATGGCACGAGAAAACTTCAGCAATCTGACATATTCACCACGTACTCCTCGTCATCAGGCTCTTTCTTCAGTCTCCAGTAACAGTAATAGTAGTCGACGGCCGTTACAAGCATTGGACGATAATATAATGGACTCTGATGATAACACTGATAATGAAAACTCACCCTTGTCGCAGCTTGCGATCACACATACAGGGAGAACGAACTGGAAAAATGAGAAACGCGTAGCTAGTAACCAGTTCCGTGAGAACAATAAAATGGTCTTGTCTTCGAATCCGAGTTTATCAATCAATGTTCCATTGGAAAAGTTCCAAAAATCAACGCCGCTACGATCAAGACCGGCCGCCACCGCTGCTTCGACAAAAAAGATCAACTTCACACCAGGGCATTCCGTTATTTCATATTCAAAAATGTCATCACCGTCCAAAATAAGGGGAGCCGCATTACTACAACGAAATCGGAATACACCAGATCAAGATAAGGTTGAAGATTTTTCACCATCACCATCTCCATCACCGTTTCAAATACCAGCATCAGCATCAGCTTCAGCGTCAGTTTCCAGGAGGCGTCGGCCGCGGCACGAGGACGAATGGGAAGATGACCCCCGATATGATTACGATAGTTACGATTATGAGTACGACGACTATGAACAGCCGCAGGCGCAGCAGCGTATTCCAATTCAAGATCGTGTCAAGAGTATATTTTGGGATCCCATGACTCCGTTTATTATCAGCGGGCATATCCAAAATGGATTTAATCTAATGGTCTTGACGGCAATTTTGTATTTTTTCTGGCTCTTTTTCCAAACAGTCCGTCACGACGTGGATATGAAAGTTGAAGAGTATTCTTCGGATATCATGGCAGAAATCGCCGTATGTTCAAAGGAATACTTACAAAACAATTGTATGCCTGGAAGGAGAGTACCGGCGCTGGAAAAGTCTTGTAATATATGGGAAAAGTGTATGAACCAGGATCCACAAGTTGTAGGTCGAGCAAGAGTTGGAGCAGAAACATTCGGTGAGATTTTCAACGGGTTCCTGAAGCCAATCAGTTGGAAATCAATGATATTCATGGTAGTATTTGTTGGTGGTACTGTGGTACTTTCTAATATTACTCTATTTTATACGCGAAAGACACTCCATCCGGAGACAAATACTGCACAACAACAGCAACCACCACCGTCGACTCCAGCACCTAGAACTCCAAAGACTCCAGGGACCAGGTATTACACACCACGTCGAGCACTACCATCAATTCGGAAACGTCGAGGATTCTCGCCATACTTTACCACGCCATCATCTGCATCGTCACATATACACGCTACTCCTTCTTAAAGGGTTCAGTCTGACGCCATGTTCTGAAATCATCCAACAAGAAATTCTGGACCTTGTCAGCTTCCGGACCTTCTAAACGAACAAGCTCCAAGCTTTGAGAGCCGGCTTTGTATTGAAGCCGCCATGATACACCTTCTTCGTTCACAGTGCTCTTGATCCATTGCAATGCAGCACCATAAAATGCAATCGCTTCATTGCCATTCCATTTGTGGTTGTTATCGGTATATGAGCTTTGCTTGACAACAGTCGGCAACTGTTCCACGTTGTATTCTTCAATGGACTTTAAAATGCCATTGTCATCACGGAATCCATAGATTACTTTTGGCAACCCAATCAAAAAAGATTGGGCCCATGTTTTGAATAACTTGCGTTCGAATTTTCGAGCTTCTTTTTCAGAATCAATTACCCGCGAAGTTTTCAGTTCAACGTAGTGAGGCAATGGATCTTCCTTGTCTTGTGGTTTGTAATCGTACACACAGTCGACTTCACCACCAATTGCGGTTTTCACACCTCCAACTCCCGAGCGTACCACTGCACAGTACTGTTCGATATTATTCGTCTGTTTTTTATGCCGAGTGATGATTTCCTCTCTAGTCGTCTCGGCCCATGGTTTTTCCATCGTAGCCAAAGTTTCAAACTTATAGCCCCAATAGCACATCATATCACCCTTTTCATCCATCTCTCTTTTTTTCGAATTGCTCACAACATGATCTTCTTCCATAAATACCTGGCCATCAAAGTATACTAAATTCAGATCGATATCATCTCGTTGTTCATAAGGCAGTGTCAAAATCTTGGTCATGACACCACGAAAACTGATAATATCGGCTTTGATTTTCTTACCAGTTTGTTGCTCTCGATGCATGATCGATTCAAGCAATGGATCCAGATGTGTATCAACTGATTCGTCTTTTCTATGGAATTTTGAAAACCCGCCTTTCAAGTCCAGATCGTAGCCAAGAAGGTATTCGGGGAGATAAAAATAGGACAACCCACGGTTATCTGTATAACATTTTTGATCAATACCGATGGAGAATGAACATTCTTCCCGCGGTTGACGTAGTGATGCTTTTACTCGACTGGTTATAGGTAGCGACGACATTTTTATGTGAGTGGTGGACAGTAGTCAGAATGGAGAGAGAGGCATTTGGAAAAATCAAATAATTTTTGTTTCGCGCACGCACAGCCAGCTTTATAGAAACGCGAGGTTTAGGGTTGAGGCGCGTATTTTTTGTTTTTGTTTTTTTGTTTTTCATCATCGCTAGTCTCTAGTTCAAGCCATGAGAAATCGAACCAAGGCTCAAAGAAGGCTCCCAGGATCACCTGAGGAAGACCAATTTGAAAGGTTTTTCAAAGATTGGGTTAAGGCTTGTAAACGGAGCAGCGTGGTTAGGGATAATGAAATTGATGTCGCGGAGCATGTTGATACATGGCGAGAATACTTTGTAAGTTGATTTTCGGAAACTTGAGGAAGAGAATGTAATTAGAGCACACAAAAATCTAATCGCTGATATATAGAAGCTTTCCGCTCAACAAAAATCTGGGAAAGGCTGGGCTAGTGATAAGACCATTGCCAAAGAGTTTATCAAGTCACGTAATTGTCGCGATAGTTTGACGATTATTAGTGCTGTACAGCACGAATTGATGAACAACCCGTCATCTCCAGTACGGGACTCTTGGATAACACCACTGGACATGGACTCATTGGCTGATAACCTAGAGCACAGTGATGGGCTGAGAATAAAGCTATTCCAGTCGGTGTTTGAAGATTCTAGTTTAACGAACCATCATATTTCAAGGAGATTACCGGCACTTGTCGGACTAAGCTGGACTTGGTCGACGTTATACCACGATTCGCATCTTTCTTCGATGCAAATGGATGATTTATCTATATTCCGCTACAAACGAGCCATGTTAACTCCGGAGACAGATTTGGATGGATTCGGGGGAATTGTCCATGACACATTTGCATTAACACAGCAACTGAACGATTACGATAATGGCAGAAGGTCCGCGATTCTTTTGCGTCATCGTGATCCAAGGTTGTGTCCTATTTATTTACTTGCATTGAACATATTGATGGCGACTAGGAATGATATCGCAGATCTAGCAGATGCGAATGTACGGGCCCTGTTCAGTTTATCACATCCACGAGCTGCTGCCACTGGTGCTTCATCGACCGGCTTTAATTTACTGAAATGGAATTTCTTGCATAGTGAAAATTCATTCGTGATGGATGATATTCGCTCTCCAGAGTATACAGTCAGTCTGAGACAAATGGCGCATTTTTTGCAGCATGATGGTGAGGGTGATCTTTCTGATGTTTTTCTTCAAGCTGCATTAAAACGGTTGGATGATTCCGGTGTTGTTAACGACCTATCGGATGAATTTGGCACGCAATTCAGAGTTGCCAAATATTCCGCTGGGTTTGCCAAGGATGAAGTTTATGATCTGAGCCGCAGTGAGGCTCAGCCCCCAGATGAGCTGAAACAGTCATGCTTTAAAGGGTTGGATCAACTTTACGAAGAACGAGCCTACACCAATTCGGAAGATATTGTGAGGATACCTAGTGTCTGGGCTCAAAGTATCGGTGGTACTGGGGATGAGGACCTGGAGCTGCAGTTTCCAAAGTCGGCGAATCTAAAGGAGTTGATCGAAGTTTTTGAGTACTTTCGGACTGTGGTTTTACAAGATACTGCTTATTTGTTCTCTATTGAGAGAGAAGCGGCATTAGGCGTGATCAGATGTTTCCCTGATGTATTTGAAAACGAATCATTCGCTGCATTTTGTCTTACGGTGAACTGTCGCGGGCCACAATCGTCAGAGGAGACTATGGCATCAGAAGTGGAGATGGAGATGATAGCGGAACCTGTACCGCCAGCGGAATCTGCGCCAGAACCGGAACATTTGTCCATACCGGTGCAAATGCCGTCGCCGAATCCTACACCTGATATCACTCCGCCACCGATGTTCACGCCCAAGCCAACAGAGTTATCATTTGAGGAAGTATTTGGTCCATTGTATCATGCGTACTTTTGCGGAAAGATGAAAAGTCAAGAACCGGATGAAATTGTGGACGCATTTTTGAGGAAATACTCGGATTTGCTGGGGCATTACGATCAAGGTACCGCTCGCAAAATGGTCAAGGGATGGGTGCTGGGGTATGACCGTGTATGGCAAGAGATGGTGGTACCGCATTTTGATTCACAGCCACAGCCACGGACGCCCGAGTCAGAGCAGGATCGTGCATTGGGGACTGTACCAGGGAAGGAGAAAGGCCGACAACCACTAGATACAACAGAGCCGATCAAATCTCCAGAGCCCAAAACCAAAAGAAAAGGACGACCCAAGTCAAAGTCCTTGCCGCGTTCACGAACCAAATTGGCACGATCAGAATCACCTAGACGGCATTCGATGCGGCTGCGTAACTCTGAACAAGTACCGAACCTCGAAGACAGCATTTCCGCCATTATCAACCAGGCAGTATTCTCCAAGCTTGCCGCTAATCACCAGTTCCGGCAAACGTTTCTCGAGTTCAGCCAGCTTTCAGAGACGGCTATTCTACGAGCATTGGATGCGGCTCGGAAGGATACGCCAGTCAGAGCATTATCAGTCACTACCGACACCCACTGGAAAAACCGCAAACGGTATTTACGGTTGCTTGATATAGCGAATTCCAACATTACTTTTGAACAGGCCGGTGTATCCAACTCATTGTCTGAAGCAACAAGTATAAAGCTGCGGATCATAGCTGAAGTATTGGATACATTGGCTGGGTTGGGTGACATTAATGTTAATAGGCCTGTTGCCGTTGATCATCTGGTTGGATTGGTTCTACAATGCTGCAATAGTAGCTATTAAGCATCATTCTTTATTATTAATTTTTTTTTATTTTTTATTTTTTATTTATTAAAATTATCATATTAATTATTTTGTCATTAATTTGCTGTTACAATATACTACCGCCGCTGATACTCGATCGGTTAGTACTATAACTCGAACGTGTACTAAAGCTTGACCGTGACGGCGCACTATAACTATAACTAGAACTAGATCTCGAAGCTCGTCGTGCCGCAGACGCTGGTAACGCTGGGATTGCCATTGGTGGATCGGATCCTATTGAGCCAGTGGAAAGTCGGTTCACAGGGTCTGCAGTGCGTGGTAGCCAGTCGGCTTCGCCAAGAAGCCTGGCTCTATTGACAATAACCCTGTATCCACGGATATTCCTTGTGTATTCAGTTTCGCCCGACTTGCAATCGACTTGCACCATGACTGCTTTTAAACATGTTCGAATACCAGTCTCTTCCCAGTGTTCTGCAGGGTAGACATACAAGTTTTCAATCTCTGGGCATTCCAAAAAAGCCCTCACGATTGCTAAATTTGCAGAAAATTCGACCCCAGAGTTTAGTACCAAGGTTCGTAGTCTCTTTAGGCGCGGTAAGCATCGTCGGATTTGCTCTTGTACCTCTTGAGGACCTTGTCCTCGCATGTACTCTTGGCAAGCAAAAGTGCCACTAAGAACTAGCTTTTCAATCTTTTTCGAGCTGAAATGGGATAACAGTTTTGGCAGATATTGGTAGTCGATATCCTGGGCGTCAAGCTGAAGCACCCGTACATTAACCAGCGTATTCGGCACTTTAATCGGAGGCCGAAACTCGGAAAACCTTTCTCGAATGAATAGATACTGCAGATTAGGGAAGTGCATTAGTTCAAATGGATTAGAGTCCGTATCGCTGGCCATGTGAAGCTTCAATGTGGTGACTCCTGGGAATGTGACAAACGACCGGTTCAACGGCCGGTCAAACATCAACTCCAAAGTATGAACAGTTCCAGGAAGCCATTGTTCCTCGTAACCGCAGTCAACAGACACACCAGAAAGATACAGTTGTTGAAGCTCTGGAAGTTGATGCAAGTGATGTGAAAACGCATCAACTGGCAACGGAGAAGCCGCGGCGGCACCAGTCATAATGTACTCTAGCCGCCGCACCGTTACCGGCACAGAAATGTTAGTATTAAAAGTCGGAGTGATGAGTTTATACCGATCTACGCTCTGGATAAGCGGATCTTTATTCATAAGTCGAACATATGCACATGAATTTATCGATTTTGGGACATTTGGCAATGCGGCTAACAACTTCATGATTGGTTGGATATACTGCACCGTCCCATTAAACGCGCTTGCCAGCACCTCCAGCTTCCTTAACACATGACAATGTTTTGGCACTGCATGCTCCACAAACCACATTCCCTGCTCCGTATAGCTACTGGTTTTGAGATCTTCGACAGTCGTAGGCATAGTATACCCGAATCCGAACGTCACAGCACTGACCCTAATGCATAGATTTGCAGTTGATATACTTAGATAGTCGGTGATATCCCCTTGCATTACACTCAAACACAGATCAAGCATAGCCCTTCTACTACTGATCACCATCCAGCAGTCTGGTAGCATACCTATTCGTACACCTACAAATTCGTTGTAGTCTGGCCTTTTCTCGAGACTTTCGTTTGTACCAGCACAAGCAGCCAAATCAACCTTTACATTCGTCCACATATCTAACCCACCAGCTAAAGCCATTTGTCGGCATGTCAACCGAAATTGTTTTTTCGACTGCGTAGGAAGCTTGGTAGACGTCAGTTTTAACACTTCGATCGGTAAGTCCAATAGATACGTCCCTTTCGGGCGACGATACATCAGTTTCTTGGCATGGTCTCTTAAACCCATCATTTCAACCATGAGACAAGAAAGCTTTTAACGCTTCAAATACAAAAACTAGTTAAGAAGAGAGTTGTAAGGGAAAAAAAAAGGGAGTAGCAGCAAGGCTCTTTTTTAAAAGACCTTTCCTGCATTAGGAAAAATTCCTCACAGGAACGTTGATCCACGTTATCAATTCAGCCACCCACCTGTCTGACCCACCTGCATACATATAATAGCTATTACCGTGCCTGGATTATGCGAGCGTGGGATATACGCCTAGAGAGCAAATCAGACCTACAGTCATATGCCCGTTACCAGAAATAATATAAAGAAACAGGAAACCTGACATTGAGAGACGGGCTCCGAATGTGGCCAGGGATAGAGCTTGACTCAAACAAGCAACTGATGTCACCTGCTGTAAGTGGGTCCATTGAGCAAGCGGCTAGCTGGCTACGTAATAATAAAACCAAAATAAGGGGCGATATATACAATGTCTCGGATTTGCGATTTATTGGTTCAGTGATAGGCCAGCTGAGAATACTGAGCCGGTTCATGCTATGGGTATACTTCGGATCATATCTATATAATCGTGCGATCCTGCCAATCATTTCCGATCTGTGTTTTTTTTTTTAAAGTCATCTTATTTACATTAAATTCTTGACCGCTAAATTAAACCGGCTTTTTATTTTATGGTTGAGTTACCCTTACGTTAAAGAAATACCCGGCGGATGAGCCGTGGGGCGCGATCCGCACAAAGGGAAGAAACTCAAAAGGTTGAACAAAACGAGAGAGATTTCTATTTCTCCCTTGACAAAAATGACATGTAATCCAGAGGACCAAACCATATGGTTATCTGACCTGAATAACGACAAGATCTACGTGGGATTGACGCAAGAGAAACTGGATTCCAATACGGTGATAAAATTCGTCAAAGCGCCCGAATGCGGGGCTGTGGTGTATTTTGGCGGAACTACCCGAGATTCAATGGATGGCAAACAAGTTGTACAGTTATCATATGAAGCATATGTCCCATTAGCTCTGAAGACTTTAGCAAGAGTGGCTAATGGGGCGATTGAAAAATGGTCAGCTGCAGACCGGCCTCATGGATATGTGTCCAAAGTGGCTATTATTCACCGATTAGGTGCTGTACCGGTTCTCGAGGAAAGTATAGCAATCGCAGTATCAGCGGGACATCGTCAAGAAGGTTGGAAAGCAGCCGAATGGATTCTGGAGGAGATTAAAAACTCGGCAGAGATTTGGAAAAATGAGAGTTATACAGATGGAACGGCAATATGGAGATCAAATGATGAAGATCAGCGAGATATTACTAAATAAAAAAAAATAAAAAAAAATATATAGGGCATTGGATTATATACCACCATGGGCCAGATTTAACGTTTCGTTCAGCAATGCCGTGGTTGCTTTTGAATTTTTATTCTCCAACACAATCTTGACGTTTCGGTGGATATGGGAAACATAGTCTGTATAATTAAATGTATCCATATTTCGGTCTTCCACCAGCATTGTATGGTAATCTAGTTCAGCCCCATCCATACCTTGACGAGCCAACTGTAGACCCAAAAACACCATTCGAGTTCTATTGGCAAAGAACTCAATCAAAGCTCGAGCCTTGATACTAACCTCAGTGTCCAAGACTGGTAACTCGTTCAGATGCGGATCGATTTCAGCCAAACTGTTGATAGCTTCGCCAAACAAATCCTTCAACAAGGCCGGGTTGACCAGCTTTTGGATCCACAAAATCAACCCTTGACCATTAAACACCAAGTATGCACCGCCATCATCCATAGCGTTGATGGATGCCTCGACATTAACCGGCATGACGAACCGGCCTTGCGTTACTGACCCATCTTCAAGTGTCACTTGTTGGTATGTACAATCCTGTGGCCGAAGATTATGCAACCCAATGATCCGTGGGTACAAGTACAGTGCTAGCATGTCAGCGTTCATCACATTCATCAACCGCGCCGCATGCAACCGATTATCGCTCAACAAACTCGACGCACGAAGTGGCCGGGATTTGGAAAGTGCAAGGAAATAAATAACAAGCGTCCGTAGAGATAAAGGCATGAGTAGCTGTGTTGGTGGTTGATTCGTCCCCACATGCTTACGGTAGCTTGCAAACACGTCAACCACCTTTTCAGTCAGTCCAAACCGAATCTCCTTCAACGTGATTTGACCCATCTTGTTCAATGCATCCCGTGTGGCAATACCCATGACTGCATCCATATCCACAAAGTTGACCACAGCCTTGTATTGCTCAGTGACTGATGCCAAAATGTTGACCACTCGCACGCGTCGTTGGCCGCACGATGCAGTATACAACATGGCAAATTGGAAATGCGCGTCTAGTTTTGTATCCAATTTACCATCGTATTTGAAAAGAATACCAACAGTAGTATTCGGCCCAACCGACCCAAAATATGGATCTGTTTCCGAGTTTTCTTGGTACATGTTGGCATAATACTTGTCGACTTGAAGACCATTAGAACATCGAACCTTGAGAAGACATTGAGTAGCAATTTCTCCAGAATTCGACTTGACAAAGTCCGCAATAAACTTTCTCCCATCACGCTGAGGTACAAATCGCGGATAACACTTTTCTTGCCCACCAGAAGTTCTTGTAGGTTTACCAGTATTAGCCATATCGATATAACTAGTAGGGAACAAAAAGCTATCCAAACCAATCCCAGCCTTGGCATAACTTTCACCCATTTTGATATAAAAGGGGCTGCTTGCCTTGAGAAGATCATTGTGAGTTTCAGACTTGTATTGACTTTCATCTTTGACAAATAATGATCCAGGTCCCCAAGTTGGTAATGATGCAAGCATGGCTGATACCTTACCACCAGTCTTTTCCAATGCAACATATGCCGATTGTAACGCAGCTCCATACGCAGGTTCACTTGTCTTGTTGTCAGCAAACATGATGTCCAACCGATCCAACAAATCCTCAATCACGTCGCGTGATTTTTCCGGATCCACAAACATGCCATCTTCCAACGGTACGAACGGCTCGTCAATATCACTCATGACCAGTTGCTGAGCTTGTTCCAGGCTTCCATGCAAATTATAAAAATGAATAGTCCTGTCAAACGTGACAATCCCAATCTTGGCGTATCTTGCAGGATACTCACTCTTTTCGCCATACAATGTCATTCGAATAGCTTCTACTGCCAACTTTGGAATTTCTTTGGCAACAGCCTCTGCAGTAACATCAATCATAAACAAGTGATGCAATGGGCTAGGCTCGATCTCATCTTTCCAAAACTCCTTTGGTACGGCAACGTCATAAGTACCATACGCCAATTCCGGCCGGTGTTCCCAGTCGATCCGTCTATTGCTGTTATCGGTTGGTTGATAATAATCTGCAGATACCGGGTTGGAAAACTGGCACATGTTACACACAAACTTGGCACCACCTTGTACAAACATCATTGAAGGGTTGATATAAGTTCTGCATCTGCGGCATCGTGGTGGCTCAGAATCGGAAAAATCAGCCACCTGTACATTTTGATCAGGTGCAAACGGCTGGCACAGCAATCCTAGCGGTAATTGGGTCGATTGTCGCAATTGTTCGTTTGTTGGAACGTTATACATTGTCAGACGAGCGAAATTTGGTCCGGAGATGCCTTGGTCACATACTTCGTACTGGGTACATGCTGGTGGTGGTAGAGCATTTTCAAACGTCTTGAATACTGGACAATCACCCAGACTTTCCAGAACTGCGTTACGATCACCCACAATTGAAGGAATGGTTTGTTGAGGTGGGACACCTGGTGATGGCCGGAATTGTTCACTTTGAGCAGCCACTTCTTCCAACGGAGTCGATGACCTGACTTGGGTACCATAGTTTGAAACTACATGACGGTGGTAATCCTGGTTCAACGGTTGTTGATGATGCGGTGTCATCGGAGATGTGGTCTCTTCCTCAGCCGGTTGGTTGAAGGAATGATATGCATGAGCTGTCCGTTTCTTGGGTTTACGGTTATGCAGTGACAATTGCTCCATACCATGTGATGGGTCCATGGTGTATGTGTTTTGAGTGTGTATACGTTTTGAAAAATGTCGACGTGTTTGCTTCTAGAAGGGAAAAAAAAAGGCACTACATGTTTGATGTGAAATTCCGCGTGCGCCGGCGGTGCGGCTTGAGAAAGATCCCGTAGAGAAACGTCCCAAGGCTTGGTTGGAATCGATGGGCAATATTAGTGAGACGCGCTTAAAGATTCCCTTACTCACTAAATTCTCGCGTCTAAATGGGTGTCAAAGGTGAGTTTTTGACTGTAGTAGGGAACCATATGCTAACTGGAGACTAGGTTTATTGAAATCGTTACGTTCGATTGAAAACCCGACGCATATTTCGGCGTTTAATGGGATGACCTTGGCCATTGATGCTTATGCCTGGTTGCATCGCGGCGCCGTCGCGTGTCCTAGACAGTTGGCGCTGGGAATCCCTACAAACTTGTATATCGATTATATCATGAAGAGGGTACAATTGCTTTTAGATCATAATGTTCGGCCATTTTTTGTGTTTGATGGGGATTACTTGCCTAGTAAAGCTGGAGTTGAGGAAGAAAGAAGTGCGAATCGAGACCGGGCAAGAGAGCTGGGTATGCAGTTTTGGAGAGATGGAGACCAGCAAAAGGCATTTGATCAGTTTCAGAAATGTGTAGATATCACACCGACAATGGCAGCTAATGTGATTCATGTGTTAAAGCAGTATGATATTCCATATGTCGTTGCACCATACGAAGCGGACTCGCAAATGGTGTATTTGGAGAAACGCGGGATTGTCCAGGGTATTATTGCCGAAGATTCAGATTTGTTGGTATTTGGAGCACAGAGAATCCTAACTAAGATGGATGGTCAAGGAGAGCTGATTGAGATTTGTCGAGAGCGGTTTGTCGACTGCAAGGATTTGAACCTGGTAGGGATCACCGACGCGCAACTGCGTTTGATGGCGATTCTATCTGGATGTGATTACTCCAATGGGGTGGACAAAGTCGGGTTGGTCAAGGCGAACAAGTTTGTCCGACGGTTTGTAACGTTATCTCGTGTGCTTCGTGCGATCAAGTTGGATGGAGGGTATACAATTGCGCCGGATTTTGAAACAGTGTGCCGTCGGGCGGATTTGACGTTCCAGTACCAGCGGGTTTGGGATATGGATACTCAAAGTACCGTCCATTTGAATGAAGTTGTTGAAGAGATTGATGAGCCTGGGTTTGAGGAATTCGTCGGAAGGCATGTGGCGAGTGAACAGTTTGCCAAAGTTGCGGTTGGTGAGGTAGATCCGATTTCCAAACAACCGATTGATACGTCTAGATTTGTGCGGTCATCGATCCGGATAGTCAAACGTCCTGTGGCGCGTACAATCAAGTCGTTCTTCACCCCAACATCCAAACCATTACCATCAGCAATGCAACAAGTCAACACGCCGGTTTCTCTACAACGTGGCAAACCTGTTAGTGCGTCTCGAGGGTTCAGTACCCAGAGTGACGTCATGAAACGTGCCAGGAAACTGATCAGAAACGACCGGACGATGGTCAACGCGAACAGTTCCGACGACGACAGCAAGAAGGCTACTACAACCACAGCAAAGTCACACTTTTTTGCCAAACGCGTGACCAAGTCGGAGGATAAAGAAAACCAAGACCCCATCATCTCATCATCCGACGTGGAAAATTCGCCAAAACGACAGAAATGCGTGGGCAAAACTGCGCTGGATAATTCTCCACAGCGTGTGAATTCCATGCCATTGACGCCAGTCCCATTCCCCTCAAAACGACTGTCTTCAGTATCGCAATCATCATCCAAAATCGCGACGAAATCAGCTACTACTCTTGCATTCAGACCCGGGACGTTGGACAAGTTCACGTTCCAAGCGAAACCGTCTAATTTTTGATATCCACCTTAGGACTTTATTTATACAGCCGCCGCACGCGGCGCATACTTACAAAATCATCAATATTCTTTCAAGAACTTTTTAAACAAATAGGTAATCCTTATTTTTTATTTTATTTTATAAAACTACAACACATTACCCAAATTGCTCTCCGAGATATGCTGGGCGCTTTTATCAATCTTTTTCAATGATCTCCCAGCTTGGATTTCACCGAGAAGAGCGTTCAAACCCATTCCTCCTCCGCCAGCTGGTGGCGGTGGTGGTGGAGAAGATGCATCGCCAGCTGGTGGTGGTGGTGGAGGAGGCGGAGGAGCACCGGATGGTGGTGGAGGAGGTGGAGGTGGTGGAGGAGGTGGAGGTGGTGGCGGCGGAGCACCTGCTTGAGGAGGAGGTGGTGGTGGAGGAGCTTCAGCCGGGGGTGGAGGGGCTTCAGCTGGAGGAGCAGGGGCGTCCACAAACTCTGAATCCGATTGAGGTTCAGTATCAGCTTCCGGCACTTCTAGAGGTTCCTGTTCTCTTGAAACTGGAGCTGGAGCTGCCGCCTCTGCCGCCGCCTCTGTCGCATGTCCATTGACTTGCTGCTGTGATTGTTGTGGAGATTCCACACGTTGTGGCGTTGGAGTCGACGATGCCGGTGGACCGCCCATGGATCCAAACAACATGGATGCCAACCGTTGCGGGTTGACACCTCCACGCATCGACGTTCCTCCTTCCTCATCGTCCGAACTTTCGTCGTCACTCATGCCCCAGTCGTCATCTGCACTATCATGGCCCCGTTGCTTCCGTCGTTGTTCCGCAGCTCGCACTGGGTTAACGTTTGGCTCATCTGGATCCACTGCAGTAGCAGAGGAAACAGGAGGTATAGAGGCAGGTGGTGCAGCAGAAGAAGAAGCCGCTGCTGGTTGACGATGGAACGGGTTCGTATCTCGTTGTTGTGGCGTTGACGCAACAGACTCTTGAGACTGAGACTGTTGTTGAGCTTGAACACCCTTGAAAAACGGATTGTTGGCTCGTGTATCTGCTGCAGCTGGTTGTGTATTACCTGGAGACGTGACTGATGGCGATGCTGTTGCTTGTTCAGGCGGTGTTGCCGCATCCGTCGATGGAGTTGTAGCTTCATCGGCTGCTGCCGACCGTTCTTCCCGTTCCGCCATCAATTCCCGTTCTCGTGCTTCAGACTCCTCCATTTGTTTTCTCAATTCCGCCATCTTGGCCTCTTTGGCCCTTTGTTTCGCTTCCTTTGCTGCTGCCTTTTTCCGAGCGTTTTCTGCATCTTCCTCTTGTTGTTTCTTACTCGCCTCATCTGCAGCCTGCCGAGCCTCTTGGGCTGCGGCTTTTCGTTCTTCATTCTCCTTTTCGAGCTGTTTCAACCTGTCTTCACGCTCCTTCTTTTGACGTAGAAGTTCTTTGTATTCGGCGTCGTCGTCGTCATCGTCACTTGACTCTGATTCGTTGGATGTAGCTGGAGCTGGAGCTGGTGGTGCAGGTTTCGGTGCAGCATTAGCTGGTGCCCGTGAAGGCGGCGGAGGTGGAGGAGCAGATGGCTTTTTAGCTGGAACAGGCGGAGTCGCCTTTTTTGGAGGAGAAGGCGCCCTTTGTGGCTGTTCTGGCTCCGGAGCTGGAGCTGGAGCTGAAGCTGGAGCTGGTGATTCCTCGCGCGTTGGCGTCGCCGATTCCGAAGGCGGATTAAACGCATTGGAATTCGCCTTTGGCTTTCTGTTAATACCAAGTTTGGCCAACCGCTCATTCATTCGTCGTTCAGCTTCCGCCTTGACTCGAGCAGATCGGTCTACCTGGGTCGACGAGCCGCCAGTTGGAGTTGACGATTCGGATCTAGCTGGTACAGAGTTACCACTACCCCGTCGGCTAGAACCAGCAGCTGCCGACGATGACGAATGCAACGATGGAGACGGCTTGGCTGGAGCCAAATGTCTCAATGACAAGATGAAATCCTTGACATCATCCTCAACCCCAATAGCGTCATCCCATCGACGTCGATCTCGCTCTGCTTGAACATCATCTTTGGAATCCCGCAAACTCTTTTCCAGCCCACTCTTCAATTGATCAACAGATTCCTGAATATCATTGAAAAACTGTTCATTCCGTTGCCGTTCTTCATTCACCTTATCAGTCTCCGTCAACAACTTGCCCTCATATTCTTCAGTACTAGCTTCTGGGTTGGAAGCATTCCCAGTCAATGCAGCAACTCGAACCTTTAATCGAGCTCGATTTTGAGCCTTTCGTCGGTCCGATTCAGTGATCGATCCACCAGGACCGGAACCAACAATTGTAGAACCGGGGTTTTCTTTTTCATGCTTCAATCTAAACAGTTCCAACTTGGTTGCAGCAATGTCATTTTCCAATCGTTGCACCGAGCTCGTCAATTGTGGCAGCAAATTAGTCTGTGCGTTCAATTTCCTTAGCATTTGCCGCCGTTCATCTTGAGACGCACCTCCTCCTGCCAACAATGGAGCTTGTGGATGCTGAGAAATTTCCCGCTGTGTTTTGGTAATCTTCTGCTGTAATTCATCAATTGCCCGTCGATCTCTACCTTCCAAATCTTCAACAGCTCCATATTCCTCTTCATCCTTGACATCAATAGCAGAGAGTAAGATCTCCTTTTCTTTGATTGCTTTGTGCAATTCCGAAAGTGTCATATCCTCTGCATCCTTTTTCTCTTCCTTACCGTTGCCCGCAGAAGATTTGACCCGATGTCGTGAATTCGAAACATAACTAAAATCATCGTCATTGTTTTTAAACACAGTCGCATCCTTTTTGAAACTAGTTGTTGGTTTCTCCTGTTCTTTGAACGACCTCCCCTTGAGATAACTCACACCACCAGTTTTCTCTGGTTGCAATCCAGCACTTGAACCAGTTGGAGTTGATTTCAAAAATGACTTGATTTGTGTCACAGAATCGGAAAAGTTTCTAGATGAAGGAGGAACCAATTCTGGTGGTAACCGTGATGGAATCACATACCCATTCAACCGTCTATAAATCAAATGCATTGCCACAGCAAATTCGTCTCTGTCCAGCCGACCTTTATTTCCTGGATCAGCCAACGTCCAAATTGTTTCCAAATCGCCTCTATTCAATCCACTTTGACCAAAGATTTCAATCGCTTCACCGCCACTAATATACCCGTGTCGAGACGTATCCCATGCCAAGAAAATGCTATCATAAATCTGCTTTTCATCTTTGGTAATAGACCATGCCACTTCTGCATTACCTTGCAATTCACTAGATGAATACGAAGCTGCACCACCAGCTGCTGGCATGAATCGGTTTTTAAACGCGTCCATACCAGGCAACCCAGCTGCTGGAGTGTTAATAAACCCCCATTCACCAGGCCTACCAGTTGGCATTGCTGTCAATGGCTGTGGACCAGTCTGTTGCATTTGTAGTGGTCCAGTTGGTTGACTTTGTATTGGCACCTGAGGCCCAGTTTGTTGTTGTTGCAACGGCTGACCTGTAAAACCTTGATTCATTTGGGCCATGCCAGTTTGAACAGGCATTTGTATACCTGCTGGTTGAGATTGCATCCCAGTTGGTTGAGTCTGCATCCCAGTTGGTTGCGTTTGCATGCCCTGGATACCAGTTGGTTGACTTTGCATCCCCGTCTGCAACCCAGCCAATTGATTAGAATAACCAGTTGGTTGAGACTGCATACCACCAAACTGTTGCGCCCCAGTTTGTTGTTGTGGAGTCGAGACTGGTGGCACGGAGGATGAACTAGTGCCAGTAAAATCCGGCACATTTGGAGGTCTCGACGGACCATTCTGATCTGGAACATTGAACGAGATGATATCCACCATACTTGAAACCTCATTTGTAATTTTTTCTGGGAGGAATTGTGGTAATGATTGTCCTTTCAATACCATTCCACACAAATACATTGCCAACGCAAATTCTGGGAATAACAGAGCTCCCGACCGAGTAGTGTCAGCCAATTGCCAAACATCAGCCAAAACATTGGCATCCAGACCAGACCGCATCAGGATTTCTCTAGATTTTTCCCCCGTCAGTGCTTGTTCTCCAGGTGGCAAAACGCTTCTAAATAGCTGTTCAAATTTCGCTTGATCCTCAGCTGTAATAAACGATAGTCGAACTAGAAACAAAAGTTAGTACGCAACAAAAATCCCAAAAAAACCCCTCCATCTTTCAATAAAAAACATACTATTTGGAATTTTCAAAGTTTGATTCCCTCCACTATTAGTCATACCAGAAGTTGGTTGTGGACTAATGCCAGTTGCCATTGGCTGTAATTGACCTTGGGATTGGGGCTGTGGCTGTTGTGGTTGCTGCAGTCCTCCAAACTGACCATACCCCGTCTGTTGTTGAGGAAGTTGAGGGGTGGCAGGTTGGCTAAACTGTTGTTGTCCATAAGCTCCAGTATACTGAGCACCCATTGGCTGCTGTGGTTGTTGCTGCTGTGGTTGTTGACCAGGCATTGCATTATAATACCCTCCTTGACCTGGAACAGGACCCGGAGGAGGTGGACCACCAGGTTGTTGTTGGTACGGATACATTTATAACTCCTCTCTTCTAAAATATTACCTCCCTTAATGACAAAAGAACCAATTCAGTTGATAAACTATCACGTAAAATAAAAAAAGAACGAGAAAACCCGACTGGATTGTCTATTGTACAAAAAGTAACAGGAAATGTGTCTGTCCAAAAGATTGATGTTTGGAAGTTGTGTTGGTCTTTTTGTCTCCCATCCCCCTCTTACTCTCCCTCCCAAGTCAGCGGCGCTTAACACTTCCCAGTGCGCCCAAAATCCCGTTAGCTGGCAAAATTAAAGCCTGTATATATATATAATCTCTTCAAGAATCCATTGATGCTATGAACATTATGTTTGAAAAAAAAAAAAAATTAAAAAAAATTAAAAAAAATTATTTATATATATATAATTGCAAACCCTCTCTAAACCGCATATTTACGAGTCCATTCACGAGCTGTAGCTTCATATCTTGTTCGATCTGTCTTATAAATGTGTGCAATTTCTGGTACTAACGGATCATCTGGATTAGGATCGGTAAGCATGGAGCAAATTGACAACAACACCTTGGAAATAGTTAAAGCCGGAGACCATTGATCTTTTAGGATATCCAAACAAATGGAACCATTATTGTTAATATTTGGGTGATAAATTCGAGTTGTAAAGTTGACCTTTGGTGGCTTGAATGGATAGTCTGTTGGAAAGTGGATGGAAAGGAAAAATACACCGTTGGCATAAGGACTGTCGGATGGACCCATGATGGTAGCTTGCCAATGAAACAAATCGTCGCCGACTGGACCAGCAGAACATGATGAAGGTGGATCGCTATTGTTTTGTTAGTTTTCTGCGTTTTAAAACTGGGTTTTTGTGAATATTTGATCGATATTTGCCACAACTTAGACAGCCAATCTTTTTTCCCTCTTGGCGCTTCCACCAGGAGAGAGAGGGATCAAAATTCTTCAATATAAAGAAAGAGACACTTACATTCCAAGATCGTTGAGTTCTTTGTTGATTCTTTTAAGAGCCATTATTTATATGCGATATGTTGATATGATAATCGATGACGGGTGAGTATTGATAAAGTTGGCCTTTTCGAATAGTCGAAGTTAGTCGCTGTATGAGTGTAAGAGTTTAAGAGTTGTGAGAATGCACTGAGGAAGGTGGAAAAGAGAAATTTGGGGCCGCCTGGCTTTTTTTCTCTATTAGAAGAAGGGGAAAGAAGATTTTTCTTTGGTATAAAAAGTTTTCCGTGGCTGGGACGGCAAATTTGGGAAAGTCTTAGGCAATTTAGTGGCAAATATTAGTAATCCGACTCGGTAACGGCGATATCGGGCCGGAATTTGCCGTGTGACTATGCAGCCACTAGGAGGAGCCCTGTAGGGTAAATGGTCTGAGGCTGGAAGGGCCAGTAAGGTATGGGATGAAGAGGGTGAGACTCGAAGCCACTTATGACGATAAAGTATTTGTGTATGCTCTGGAAATACATATGCCGTATAAAAAATTCTGTACTTTTCGGATCGTTTTAATAACCGCGGTTGAATTGGCACTGTGCTATATATAAAAGAAATGAAGGGGGCGACGTCAACAACTTGCAAGCTGAATAATATCTGATTCTCAAAACGGTGATTAAGACAGCTAGCCCGGGATTCCAAAAGTAATCAATGCAAAACAGACAAATGATTTACCGATGTAACCGGATGTCCAATCCTCGTTTAAATCCGAGCTCCGCCGTTTCGAGCAACGACAAACTCCGTGGAAGCTGCTACCCACTGTTAATAGCCTTCATGTTTAGTTCCTCACCAAACAAACTATAAGCCTCACGATCGATGCTAATCGTCAGAAACGGATGATTCGCCGGATGTATTATAAAGTTTCCGACACAAAACGGAACGCGACTCACTTTTTCCGAAATATTTGTACGAGACATGTTGCAAGGGAGGGGCCACGTCTAAGATTCCGCAAAAGATGCCCTGTGAATCGGATGTCCAGCTTATCCTTGGCTTGATTTTTTCCAGGTAATATGTTTATCCCACATTCAAGCTTAGGGTCCATGTGAAGTCAAACCAAGACATTTGTTCCTCGATGGATCCCTAGCTGTGGATAATTTGTAGCCACAATCACCTCAATCACAAAACCGTCAAACTTGATGAGTAATCTTTTCCCTCGATAATTGTATGGCAAAATACAAAAATCAGTTGATTATGACGAGGTTTTGTTTGAAAAATGAGTCGATGAGGCTGAGTCCAAGAATCCAAGAATCCAAGCGGCACAGCCGGCATCACAAATCAACAGACTATACGATCAGGTACCTCGGATGTACCATCCAGTTGTGCTGAACAATGGATCATACCGGTTGAACCAGGTATTCCTTACGGTAGTATTCGGCTATATCGTGCCGCCATGTAATACTGATACTTTATTACAATAATCAATTGCGAAGGGCTTTACTATCACGGGAAAACTCGGGATTTAGTATCTCCGGAGATTCCCTTAGGGCAGTGGAATTTTTAGAGTTACACTGCTATTTATTCGTTTCTGTGAGAAATGAGAAAGGAAAAAAACCGCTCTAGTGAAACACCCGCAAGCTGAAAAAGCACCGATAGCAAAAACCCCATGTCAATAGAGAAGACCTGCGGTATAACCGTCCCAATAAAGGGAAGAGACACTAAATTAA
>JAKTPN010000346.1:84576-229807 GCA_030557665.1 Blastobotrys apis
AAAAAAAAAAAAAAAAAAAAAAAAGAGATCAGGCCACAATTTTTCTTATGCGTCGACCGAGCGCAAAGGCACGCGCTCTCACACTTGCATCCCTGATTTGAACTGTCTGTCTTTCTTCATCCTCTTTCGCTAGCACTTTCAAAAAAAAAGGGACCATAATAAAAGCATTGAAAGATCCTGGTGTCTCCCCTTAAGTCTACGAATCCTTTTTTTGATACTTCTTTGTTTAATTCAACCAAATCTTTCTCTTAACCCTTTTTTCCTGGGTCTATAATTTTTTTGCCTTTTGAACTTGATCCAGAATCGGCAAAACTCTGTTCCAAGGACTGAAAAAGTAAACTACGGTTTAAGAAACTCTGTGCCATATCAAACGGAACGACGAGGAACTAAAGTTTTTTTCTTCTTCTATTTTATACCTTTAGATTCCTTTTCTCGACTTGACAACTAACTCTTTTTTTGCTCCTTTTTTTGGTTCTTTCTTTCTTCCTTTCTTTCAAAAAGACAAGTTTTACCAGTTTAATTATTAGTATGATCATGGTGATGACTTCTTCCCAAAGCTAACACTCTTTTACAGGAAATGAATCAGACGAGCGATTTCATTGATGCGCCCTTTACCTACCAGAATTCTGTCGACTTTTTAGATAATATCGACGATGGTACAAATCACAGTGCAGACTCATCGGCTGCATCTCTACCGGGATCGTTTCCAGATGATACACAACCTCCTTATGGAGATGATTGGGCTCAAAGCTATGTCAACTACAGTGATGACTTGGCAGCATATTCTTCGCTGAAAGCGGTGGATGTTAGCCCTTCAGATGTTGAAAGATCTCAAAGTTTCAGCTTAGACATGTATCAGGACATGGGAAGCTCTGCGGCCAACACTTTGGCTCTGCCTTCTGTTGAAGGTACATCAAGCAGTCCGATCTCCCCTGTAGCAATCTCTTCCACGTCATCCGATCTAGACATGCAAAATAGTGGCAATTCTACTGGTGGTGGTGCTGTATCAAGCAGGCAACATCAATACCCGAATCTCCCGACTCCACCACCAAATTATGTTGATGGTCCAACTTTGCCTTTAAACAACAACAGAAGAAACAACAACAATTATAATAATAGCGACGAATCTCCGTTGAACAGTCAGTCACCAGATGAAATGTCTTCTCAATCAACAAACTATACCACGAACAAGAAAATCAAGCAGGAAAGGTTATCTCCAAATGCAAGTAGATCTGCAGATCTATCGCCGACCGCCAGCGCCGCACCAACTGGCCGCAAGAATACCGCTACGGCGCCAAAGACCAAATCGACCAAGGTAACCAAACCCCGAAAGGAAAAAACATCGCACAATATGATTGAAAAGCGATACCGGACCAATATCAATGATAAAATTGCGGCATTGCGGGAATGTGTACCGTCGTTGCGGTGTGCTTTGACTGGTGATGCTGCTGAAGATTTGGACGGTCTAAGTCCAGCGGCCAAATTGAACAAGGCTACTGTTTTGACCAAAGCAACTGAATATATCAATCACCTCCAACATAAAAATGATGTTTTGGAGAACCATGTCAATGACTTGCAAGCAAAGTTACAAGCGCTTACCAATGCGGCTGTGGATATTTCTAGTAGCTCGTCAAATGCCAGTGGTTATAGCATGAGTGCTCCTGTCGAAACGCCTCAATACTCTGCTTACCCCCAGCAAGCTCCATATGAAGTCAAGAGTCGATTGCTGATGGGGTCATTAGCTGGTATGATGACCACCGGCTTGTTTGATTTGAATGATAATACTCAAGCATTGTCTAGTGTTCCATTATTTGGATTTGATTTGCCAGTAATCGCTGCAATCAAGATGGCTTTGATAGTTGGTGCAGTCGGATATATTATTGCTCCAGTATTTTATTCATCAGCGCCAAATTCACCAAAGACGCGGAAGACTGATATTTTTACGACCACCAAGACGCGGAAGCAAGTATGGGATATCACTGCAAAGAGCATGAATATTCCAGATGGTAATTGCAGTCTGTTTGCAATGGTTTCTTCAATTTTTCATGCAATTGTCGGGTGTTTGTTTATTCAATCTGCTAGCAGTAGCGCCGAAAGCACTTGGTCACGAGCTATTGATGCTCAATTGTGTGGTGGTGATTCTGAAGTCAACAAAGGACGTGTATTGATTACTCTCATCAAGTCTCTAATGTTGAAACCTTCAGCTAGACGGTATATGCGACAAGCTATTCACGCAAAGATTTTGTTAAAGGATTACAACAAGTGGCTTGGTAATTATGTTGGTGAATTGTTTTGGAACAAGGCTAAGGAAGATTCCAAAGACTTGACTGACCATCAGGCTGCCTTGCTCGATTCTGATGTTATTTATGACGAGGATACTATGCAGCGGGTTTGCAATTTGACCATGAACTGGTCAGTGAATCACGCAGTGGGTACGCGAGATGATGATGCGATTGAATCTGTTCTTAGTGACCAATCTTTGAGAAGTGTCGTGGATATTACTGCCGCTTGGTATGCATGCAAGTTATTGCAAGAAGCTCTTCTTTCTGCTGTTGAAGACCAAGATATTGATTATCAAAAGATTGAGCGAGCAGCGTCTATTGTACCACCAGATTCAGTGGCTCATATACGAGTGGCGATTGTTCAAGCCTTGTTACTTGGGCCAAGTGATGGCAAATATATCAAGACGGCTATGGATTTGATTAGTCAAGATGTTAATGCTGAAGAACAGCAGCAGCAATTGTCGGATTGTCCGCCATTGGTTAACAATCGACGATCCATTCCACAGGATATGCTACTGGCAATTCATTGCTCATTTATTCTTCATTTTCTTGCTGGTAATCAAAAACCGAACGCTTTGGAATTAGTCAAGCGGTTGGCAGTTACATCTACTGAAGAAATTGGATTGCTTGGGTTTACCGCTATTTGGATCACCACTAGTCAACTTGAAGATAAATGTAAAGATGTTGAAAGTTTGGCATCTTTGGAGAACCTTACCACATCTGCTCGTGTATGGATTGGTAGTCAACCTGGTGAAAATGCTGGTGTTTGTCTAGGTCGACGACGGGACCTTGTTGGCCAATGTCTCAAGCTATCTGTAGGCTTTGGTCGGTTAGATGATTTGGATGAAGGGTATTGTTCGGACGGCGGATTTTAGAAAAGAATTTCAGTTATTTATCCCTTTTTTTTATTAATGGTTCTCGTGTATTTATTGATTATATATCTCCTCTTTTTTTTTCTTCTTCTTCTTTCAATTGCAAGCTGGGATGTATACAAACCCTTTAGAATAAGATTTATGTGCGGCTTAAGGTAAAAATACGAGGGTCACCCGGCCGCCGAGTAGCCGCCCGCGCAGACTAGGTTGCGGTTGTGGCTGCCCTCGTGGCTAGGCATAGCTAGCGTAGCGCGTTTAGTTTTCGATTTTAGCACATGCATGCCTTTTTGCATTTTTTATATATTTTTTATACTCTTTTCAGCGAACTATATAACCAACGCCACATCCACCAGATAATAACCAAAAATAAAAACGACAACTTGAAAACTCTAGAACGGTAATTTAAAGAAAAATGTCGATACCTCCCATATCACCATCGGCGGCTAGTTTTCAACGACCGTCAGGGGCACATCAACGACATTCTTCGACATCTTCCTTGTCGCCGCATTTAAGCATCAATCCAAGTGCGTTGACAAGCTCAAGGCGGGTTTGGGTACGTAAAGAAGGGTCCTCTGCAACAACAGTGCATGTGTACGATAGCGACATTATAGATGACCTTAAGGGACAGGTTTTGGCCAAGTATCCCACAACATTGGCCCGTTCTTGTGATCCAGCGGATTTGGTGATTAAATTGGTTAAAGACGACAAGCAGACTATATTAGAACCAGATGAAGTGGTGTTTAAATTACTAGACAAGTATTTTCCAAATGGAATGGCTATGGGTGATGCGTTACTGTTGGAACCACCAATTGTGGAACTGGTTTTACAACAAGCACAACAGCAGCAGCAACAACAACAACAACAACAAAAGACAAGTCCACCACTCGCCAGTGTGCCAGAAATAGAATTACCAATTGAATCAAATGCTCAGGTGCAAATCACCCCTACTGATACTACAGCAGTGAATACACCAGCAGCAGCAACGCAACAACAACAACAACCACAACCACAACAACAACCAAAACAACAACCACAACCACAACAACAACAACCAAAACAACAACTACAACAACAGACCTCAACGTCTTCACAACGACCGAATATGCATTTAACATTGAGTAATTCAAGCGCCGGTTCTTTTAAACATAATAGTCCGAATAATGGTGTTTTGTTATTACCACGACAGTATCAATTACCAAAGAGCAGTTCTGGAACTGACAATACGTTGCATAAAAAGAGTCCCAGCTCTGAAGAAACTGATCATGAAAAGAAGGTTGAAAATGGTGGGGTAACTGTGGACAATAGCGATGGTCCAAGTGTATTGGTGGAGCGGAATGGTAGACGGTCGTCTGTACATGTTTCAACATCTGAAGGTATGGTTACAGTGGTTACTACTGCGCCTGCTGAAGGGGATCCTAGGATTTCCGAACTCCAGTCACCAGGGGCAGAAGCAGTAGCTGCAGCGACGGAACTGTTAAAGCCTAGAGAAGAAGATGAAAAAAGACCAGATCCGCGGGCATTTTCAAGAGTCTTACGAAAGGCTTCTAGTGGGATGCCATCGATTGAAAGTGTAATTCCACAGGTCAATGTTTTGATTGTAGAAGATAACGTTATTAACCAAAAGATTTTGGAAGCATTTATGCGTCGAAAGAAGATTCGATCTGCAGTGGCCAAGAATGGGCGGGAAGCGGTTGAAAAGTGGCGACAAGGGGGGTTCCATTTGGTATTGATGGATATTCAATTGCCGGTAATGTCTGGTATTGAAGCTACGAAGGAGATTCGACGATTAGAACATGATAATAGAATCGGGGTGTTTTCATCTGCAGAAGCACCAAATAGTATTAATCAGGAAGACTTGTTGGATACAACGTTGTTTAGATCACCGGTGATTATTGTTGCATTGACAGCAAGTTCTTCTAGTGCTGATAAGAATGAAGCATTGGCGGCTGGGTGTAATGACTTTTTGACAAAACCTGTAAATCTGGGTTGGCTGGAACAAAAAACGATTGAATGGGGGTGTATGCAGGCATTGATTGACTTTGAAGGGTGGAAGCATTGGGTTGGACGTGATGGGTCTACTGGTAAAAGGGCTAGAAGTCGTAGTAGCTTCAAAAAGCCAACATTGTTGAAGCCAAGGACTTCAATGAGTCCAAATCCGTCATCAACGACAGCTCAGGCCACCGGGACGTTTACAAGAGATGGTTTGTTGTCACCCAAGTCTCCATTGAGAGGTAGGACAGCTGAATAATTATAAAGATAAAGAAGCATTGTTTCGTATTATTTATTTGCTTTGCTAGAAATGCAAGTGTTTTAATTTACTTAAAAGTTAGGGTGCATCGCATGCGGCGCAAAATGCGGCTTGTAGATATCCCATGTTTCCCATTTGAATTACGCAAACTCAAGAAAAAAGAAGAAGATGGGAATATCAAAATAACTGAATGCTCTTGCGGAGTAGTTTACGAGATAGACAGGTTTACTTCATGGCTTAAGGCGCGGCAAGCTAAGATATGCTGGTTGGTTTCACATCAAAAACCTCCTTGAAAAGCATGTATTGGTACCATGTCTTGAAAACCAGACGATGACCTTGATTAGTTTCAAACTTTTCTAGATCGAAAAAAGGTTCCTATTTTCTCTGTGACAGTTACTTTTATCATCGCGTCTCAGTCGCGTTTAAATTAAACACCCCGATCCCAACTTTTTTTTTTTTTTTTTTTTTTTGTTTTTACCATGAACAAGCGCAAAGCTGGTGAATGGCCGACAGCCCTTGCCAAGTTAGAACAAGTCCATCGATCACTATGTACGATATACACATTTCTTAGTGCTCGAAAACATGTAGCACCTACCGTCAATGTACTGTTGCCTACTGTTGAAAAGGAACTGGGACGGAAGGTGGCGCTAGAAGAACTGGCTCAGATCCGACGGTTGATCCCAGAGGATGTTATGTTTGGTTATATTGATATCAACCAAACGTTGAAAGAGGAAGATGTGTATGCTCCGAAGGATGAAGTTCAATATATTCTTGTGTTTGAGTTTTTAGACGGTCAGTTGAAGCCAGAGAAGAAAAAAGTGCCGCCGGCTAGTACGACCGAAATGGCTCCACCGAATTTCAGTATCGCAGAGATGAAGAAAATGATCGAGAAAAGGAGGAACAAGTTTGCGGATGCAGTGGATTCATTTCTAAGGGATCATGGTATGGATGCGGTGAGTGTGCTGCACAAAGAAGCGGTGGTACCGGTAAAGCCATCAGGATTTGTTGATCCTCTGGATACAATGGGTGGTGATGACGATAATTCGGACGAGAGAAAAGGTACCATGGAGCAGATTATACGCGAAATCAAATCCGGTGAGCAGTACCATGACCAGATTGTAGTTGGTGGTGAGTTTGTTCTGGACGCTCGACCGCCAATGTATGGTGAATTAGAGGAGGAATTTCCTACATCGGTCAAACAAGCATTGATTGAAAGGAGAAAGATTGGCCAGTTGTATTCACATCAAGCTGAATCAATCAATGCGATCCGACGGGGGGAAAATGTTATTCTATCCACATCGACTTCGTCTGGTAAATCGTTGATTTATCAACTGCCAATGTTAGAGCAAGTGGATGGCGATGGTGAGGGCACTGCGATATATATATTCCCGACCAAAGCCCTTGCTCAGGATCAAAAGAAGAGTCTACAGGATTTGGTTGCAATGATCAAGCCTGAGGTGATGGTGGATACTTATGATGGAGACACGCCGCATAAACTAAGACGGGAGATTCGCGATACTGCTCGAGTCATTTTTACCAACCCGGACATGCTGCATACCAGTATTCTACCGAATTGGAGAGGATGGACGCGGTTTCTACGGAATCTGAAGATTATTGTGGTGGACGAGCTGCATGTTTACAATGGCTTGTTTGGTGCACATGTGGCTATGGTAATGCGTCGGTTGCGACGGATATGTGCAGCGTTGGGCAACGATTCAGTGCAGTTTGTTTCGTGTTCTGCAACGGTATATGACCCAAAGGTTATGATGCAGAGATTGTTTGGTATTGACCAGGTGACGGTTGTCGATCAAGACGGGTCGCCGCATGGCAAGCGGCATATCTTGTTGTGGGAAGCGCCATATGTATCACCAAGGGATCCTACTAGTGGACGAGTCCACCCTGTGACTGAAGCGGTGGATTTATTTGTCACGTTGGTCCGGCGTGGAGTTAGGACAATTGCGTTTTGTAGAGTGAGGAAATCATGTGAGTTGCTGATCAAAGCGGTTAGACAGCGGTTGGAAGGAGAGTCACTGGCGAGTAAAGTCATGGCGTATCGAGGCGGGTATAGCGCGGAGGATCGGCGGAGAATTGAGCAACAAATGTTTAATGGCGGGTTGGTAGGCATCATTGCTACAAATGCGTTGGAATTGGGGATTGATATTGGGAATCTGGATGCGGTTTTGGTAGTGGGGTTTCCGTTTACAATTTCGAATTTTAGGCAACAGATTGGAAGAGCGGGGAGGAACAGTGATAAGGATTCATTGGCCGTGTTGGTTGGTGGGGGTGGGTCTGTAGACCAGTATTACCTGACGCATCCTGATGAAGTGTTTGATGCGCCGAATGTGCAGGTGGTGTTGGAGCTTGATAACCCGTTGCTTGTGGAGAGTCATTTGCAATGTGCAGCGTTTGAGTTGCCTGTGAATGTCAAATCCGATTCAGAGTATTTCCCGGTGATTGATAAAGTTGCTAACCGGCTGGTACCTGGAGAGCATGGGTTGGTGACACATGACCGGTTTCTACCGTGGCCAGCGGACCATGTTTCGATTCGTGGGGTTGGGGAAGACATGTTTGCGGTCGTGGACTGTACCAACGGGCGAAACGTTGTGATTGAGCAGGTTGAAGGGTCGCGGTCGACGTTCACGTTGTATGAAGGCGGGATCTTCCTTCACCAGGGGAAACCATACTTGATCCAGAATTTCAACCCACGGGAGAAATTCGCGCAAGTGATCCGGGTCGATGTGGATTGGCATACGCGGCAACGAGATTTCACCGACGTGGACCCGCTACAAACCGAGCAGATCCACCGGCTGGGAAACTCCGGGTACGCCGCATACTACGGCAAGATCCGGCATACCAGTGTGGTATTTGGGTTTTTCAAAGTGGACCGCCGCGACCGGGTTTTGGATGCCGTAGAGGTGGACAACCCGCCGTATACGTTTGATTCGCAGGGGTTTTGGATGGACGTTCCGACGCCGACGTTGCAGCTGCTCAGGGACAAGAAGTTATCCCCCGCGGGGGCTATCCATGGCGCCGAACACGCGCTGTTGAACTTGCTCCCGAAATACCTGTCGTTTGCGCCGTTGGAGCTTGGCACGGAGTGCAAAGCCAAGGAGAAGGAGTTTATGAAACGGCAGAGCAAACGGCTGCGTCCGGCGCGGCTCATTTTCTACGACCGCCGCACGACCGGTGGCGGCGGTGGGACAGGAACCAGCGCCAAGGCGTTTGAGTTTGTCGAGTCGTTGATCTCCACGGCGATTCAACGCATCGACGATTGCGAGTGCGTGATAGGATGCCCGGCGTGTGTATGCTCCGAGACTTGTAAAGAAGACAGCGTGGTTGTGTCGAAAGTTGGCGCCAGGGTGATCCTAGGTGTGCTTGGAGGCAACCCGTTGAGGGAGGTTCCAATGGGACCGGAATCGAATTTGAAGCAGTGTGTAGCGGAGACGGTGACAGAAGCCACGACTGTCCGTTCGTCCGTTGAATAATGAGATTTTTATTTTTTATTTACGTAATATACTTGATTTTTGCGCTCTCTCTTACCATAACAAATCGTTCTGGATTGAACCGGAATGGACACCATTCTGTGAGACCAAGCCTCCGCCGCCGTTGCCACCGCTCATTGACGGGGTTGAATCGTCGATATCGATCAGTGTGTCGCTTGTATTGCCGAATTGTGACGGCGACCGCTGCAGTGAAGACACACTGCCATTTGCAGCGACCGGGGCGGCCAGGTCCGGCGTGCGTAGCGACAGATTCGACATTTTGTTGGCCAGTGGTGGTCCAGTCACACTCTTGGTGCGTTTCGGCAGCTGTGAAGTAACGCCTCGTGAGCGGACCCGTGGCGCCAGGGCTGGCGAATCTGCAAGTTGTTTCGACTTGGCGGTTCGGAATACCTGTTTGATGGGCTTCAGGTAGATGGTGGCGAGCGTGCCGATGGCCAGCTCGAGCTCCTCCAGTCGGTCATCGTCCATCCGGTCCGAATCGGCTGTGATCTCAGGAACCATGCTCATGACAATCTCCCGCGTGGCTTGTGGATCCGTGGACAGCAGCCGCCAGTACATGTACCCTCGATCACGCAAGTCCGGGTTGTCTGAGTCCTCGGTGGCCATTTTCAACACCCGAGGCACCATTTCTTGGCCCTTGGTCGGTCGTAGAATAAACAGCTTGACTACAGCCGTGAGTAACGACAATTGCACTTCCACCGGCTCGTCGTTGAACCCGTTCAGAAAATCAGATAGTAATATATGCGAGTTCTCAATCCGGTCGGCATAATTTCCAATGATCCAGATCATTGATGATTTCGCTTCCGGTTCGTCAAGACTCTCCAGGTTGTCACACAATGCGGAAATCACACTCTCGTATCGGTTAGGATACCGTCGGAAAATGTTTTTAATCACCACCGTCGCTTCTTGAACAATATAAGAAATCCGCGTCGAAACAAGCTCCAACAACGCTTCTATACACGGTTCAGCAGCCTTTTCAACCTTGATTGCAAGTTTCCCAATGCCACGAACCGCTTTACGGACCACCTGCACGTCAATCTCTGCTGCACATTCCCGAAACTCTCGCAACACCAGCCCAATATTCGATTCATCGGCAAGTAGAAAAATAATCTCCAGTTTCGTGCTCTTGACATAGATCGGATCATTGTACTTGCAGAAAAACACCTTGGCGTCAAGATTCAACAGATTCGGCCGGCCTTGTAATAACAATATACAGTTTCTCAACGCCAGGTATTGAATTTCCGCCGGTTTGGACAACAAAATCACCAATGCAGGTCCAATCCGTTTATCCAACTCTGGGATCCGAGTTTCAATATCCGGAACGTAGTTAGATAGGTAAATAATCAGCCGAATCGACCCCAGCACCACTGATGCATTTGCATGTTGAAGTCTTGGCATGATTCGGTAAATCAGATTCGCCGCGTCGACACTTTGACTTGGTACAAACGCCATGAGCGCTGAAAGAATATAAATCTGCGACCATTCGTTGCAATCCGGAAGGATATGTGCCAGGTTGAATGCGTTTTTCTTGTCAATTGTCAACTGTAATGCGTCCGTTTTGTCGGTGATATCTTGTAGCGCAGCTAATGATGCTGCAACGACAGTCGGGTTACTATTCGACAACAACCCATTCAACTCTGTAATCAAACCTTTTTTTTCCACCTGTTTGCCGTTATACCCCCATAGCTTCGCCACGCTATATGCTGCGGTTTTGCGTACATATGGGTCGTCATCGTGCAACAATTCCGACGTATGCTCCAACGCTGCGTCAAAGTATTCCTTTACCGGAACAGAAGAAAGCGTCCTCAACGCCAAAGCTCGTATCAACGGGTTTTCGTCTGACATGTCGCGTGTCAACATTGGAATCGCCTCGATAGCGATCGTTGGTTTAGCTTTGGCATATGTCAACAAGTACAAAAAGCACCTAAAAATAATGGGGTTAGCACAGGGAAACTATAATCTCCTACTTACATTTTCTTTATATCCAAATCATGAATCGACGTGCATGCAAGAACATCGGGAAACAGCAAAATCATCTCGTTGTTGGACATGGTCATATTAGCCACGACCTTTTTCAAAGCCACCTTTTTCAATCGATGGTTCTTGTCCCGTTTATCCAAGCTCAAGTCTTGCCTGAGCTCGGCTGCTTTGCCCTAGAGAGGTTATTGTTAGGATCTATTATCTATCCTATTACTAAAGATTCACATACTCTTGCAAATAATTTAGCGTCGCTCATACTAAATGTGTAGATGTGGTTGGAGAAATGCTACTACGACGGGATCGGTCGGGAGGCGCAGAAGGTGTGAGGTTTTTTTTAAATTAAAAGCAGGAGACCCGAGCTTGGAAACAAAAACTGATTGAATTCCCACTCTACATGAATTTGCTACGAAACTGACCCAGATTCAACTGGCGAATAGTCGATTTATCCGATTCTACTCGAGGCATTACTCTTAGCAACTCGTCCTCATTAGCCTCCACCTCCACCCACTCCTGGCTCAATACAAATTGCAACTTTGGAGTACTTGCCATCCATTCTGCTTGGTCAAAGCACTGCAATATCCTTATAATCAACCCAATAAGCTCCGTACGGACATAAAAAGCATGAGAAAATCCCCCCGGGCAGATTAATAACCGTTCAAGCCGGCGGAAATTACTCAACAGTGACGACCATTCCAACCCCATACAATAATCCGGCCACAATGCAAGCTCGGCATTTTCGATTACAGAATCCTTGGGGATATTGTTCAACATGCGTACCAGATCTTGCTCTTGGTCATAACATCCTGCAAAATCTCGTAATAAGGGCGAATTTTTGAACAAAAACCGGGTATCGGGCGTTTGTGGACGATCAAACTCGACATTTGTAAATCTAATTGACCTCAATCTTGGAAACTTTACATGTTCAATAATCGAACAATTCGTGTTCAACTCCAACTGTTTCAAATGCATTGGTTCGTGTCCCTTTTTGAATGCGTCAGGTACTGAAAACATTCGCAACGAGTCCAAACTCTTTGGTAGCCATTCAAAATCCGTCAAGTCTGAAAAAAAATACCGCTGTATATCCAACGATTTTAATTCCTGACACTCCATCAAAAACATTTTCAACGGTTCTAGGTTCGCAGTTTCTATATCGTTATTCCCACAATGCACTTTTAAATGTTTCAGTTTGTTACCACTTGCCGCATGAACCGCGTTAAACATAAAAAAATCCACATTCATATCGTTCATAATATTCAATCGATGAGCTCCATTAGATATTACCAGCCAAGGTTTCCCTGATTCATGTGTCTGCCGCAATTGATGGCCAACGTACCCTAGATTCTGAATATACACGTCAGTCTTGACCTCCGGCATTTGACAAAATACCCAGTGACAAATCTCAATATGCTCAACTTCTGCAAATATCACCCCTAGTAATTCCACAGTTTTCAGTTTCTTCCCGCATACATGTCTCAAATAAGTCAATATACTCTTGATATGATCCGGGTGATAAGGTACCTGGAAACTAATCTTGGCCAGACTTTGAAGCACAAATTCACCAATTGCCGACCGTAACAAATGATCTATACCTCCCCGCGCCGTTTTTGACACAACATCTGGTTCATAACTCGTCGAGACCATTGGTTGGCCAATCTTATAGACTTCTCCTAGCATGGTCAAATGTTGTTGGATCAATGGCGTTGCCACTTGTTTCAGTCTTCGACACGTCATTCGGACATTGACTAGATCATTATTCCTTAGATTTTGAAACACAAGTTCCAGTAGCTCTACTGGAAGAGCTTCCAGCTTCATGCTTTTATTGAACCTCTGTTGTTTTTAAAATGGTGGTTGTGTACCAAACGTTGGGAAAGTTTTGACGGGTATATATATGTTTGTGTACAATTGAATCTTTATTTCCTTAGGTGCAGAAGCGTCTGTCTGTAGAGCGCCTATAGCAAAAACAACGGTGCGCACCCAAATTAGTTTATACATTTTAAGCTACAGCAAAACCACTAGCATAACTAACACTTGAATCAGTTGGAGATGTGACTCTAGAACTTTGGGCATATCCAATCCATTTCAGCCGACCATAATCTTGAGATTCCGGTTTGGACGATAATTCAACCGTCTTTAAAAGAATTGCCAATGGCCGTCGTCCACAAATGGTATTCTCAGTTTCATCCAAATATTCATTAAACCTCTCATAAGACGTAGTAGAAGCAGCATCCATTCCAAGTTTATCCAAAACTTCGATGGATTTGAAGATTGGCATTTCCGGATCAACTGGTGAATTCCGGACTAATCGAACTAGCTCCTTGCCACCAGTGTCTGTAGTATAAGTTGTATAATCGAATCGATCACCCCAATGGCAAAAGTCGGTACTAATCACAAATGCATTTTCTTCATCTTCAAAGTATGGAGCCAATAATTTGGCCAAATCCTTTTCATAAGCTGCTGTGGAATGACCGACCAAGATTGGAACAATGGGCCGCACCCCACCTTCACTATTAGCAGTCATCTTGTAGATGAATGGCATGTGCATTTCAAAACTATGTTCATCTTCATCGATAGACATGCTCATTGTTTTGAAAAGTCCACTTTTTTTCAGTTCTGCAGTTGTCTCAAGGTCTACTGGGACGTCACCTAGTGGCGTTTCATATGTAGCAAACGGCGAGAGTTGAGCGCCTTTGAAATAAACATGGTGAGATGGCCCTAGAATAAATACCCGCTTGATTTTTGAAATATCCCAAGCTTTATAAGTTTCAGCTAACGTCTGCCCTGCAAATGTATATCCAGCGTGTCTAAAAAATGTGGGTTAGAAATTGCAAATTGCAACCTTATATATCATACGGTCCAACCAAGAATCTAGCGCCAGGCACCGGCAAGCTCTCATAAGCAAACCCAGAACTCGGAACATTGTCAAGGAACTGGTCCATCTGGTTTTCTAGACGATGTTTAGATCCTAGATACCAAGTTCCTGCATGAGTAGCTCGTCTCGATGCCATGTTTAATATTGTCCGTGGTAACTGCAAAGTGATTGTCAAGTGTCTAGGTTGGTTATTTTTTTCTTGTTTGGCTTGCCTGCGCTGATCCTCGTTATCGGCGACGATATCTGCAGTTTTACGTCATGAGAATTCTTTTAAGGTGACAATTATTTTTTTTTGGGGTAAATCTTTTTTTTTTTTTTCCTCAAAAGTCAAAGTCGACATGATTTACAGTAGTTACTTGAAGATTAGGATTTGCTCTAGTGGCAAGTGTTAAAAAAGTGTTGACCCAAGGTGCTTTTACAATTGTGATTGTTTGCAAATGCGGTAGCAATGAGATGATTTGGTTGCACAATTTCAACGTGGGGTATGCTTTTTTTCCACAGTCAAGGACCAATTGATGAATATTTGGACAAGGGCATGTCATTAGCTTTGTCAAAATTTCTATATTTGAACACGAGACATGCAGGTGAGAAAGTTTGCTAAAGCTGTCCAGAGGCGGTAGCGATGATATTGCAAGTGATACCCCACGATCAACATGTACCCGCAATCGACGTAAATTCGGCAGTCTGAGGTCAGTTAGAACCGTTGACGGGGCGACTTGAAGTAATTGCGGTGGTTGAGCGGTGTTGTTCTTGCATGTCCAAGTGCTGTTTGCGGCGTGGATTACTACATCCGATGCATTGTGGGATATAGCCAAGTTTGAGATACTTTCGGTTGAGACGTGCAGATTACGATTTTGCAAAACGCATTCCATGGCGTTGATAGAGGAGAAGAGATTTTTAACAAATTTCAGGAGAATGATAGGGTTATTTATATTCTTTTACAATTCCGTGCTAATCCCCCTAGCCCTGGTCCTAACCGATGCATATATATACGTAATATGTATGCCACCAAAAAAATTAAACAATGCGGCTCTTTTCAAACTGCATCAATAGCACCACTTTCAACAAAAGCGAAAAAGAAAAAAAAAAATTCAAACTTTTTGTCATACAATATTCTAGTTAAAACTTTAAAACAAAAAAAAAACACAAAAACACTACTAAAAAACTTACAATGGAACACCCTCATCTTCTTCAGCAGAGTCATAATCGTCACCAGATACAAAGGCTTGTTCAGCCAACGTAGCATCCATCAATTTGTCCAACTCAGCATCATCCGAAGCAGTAACAGCTTTTGGTTCCATCTTAACATTCAAAGAACCACCAGCTTTTGTAATGTTTTGTTTAATTTCGTCAATTGCCTTGTTCAAAATTTCTATAGCACCCGTCTTGTCCAAAGAAACCGAAGTCAATACAAATAATGGAGCCGCCACAAGCTTGATCTTAACTGGAACAGTTTCAGTATGCAACTTTTCACCAGATCTCAATGCTTCTTTAACGGCATCGACACCATCATAACCAAAACAAGTCACTTCGATATCCGCACGTACCTTGACTGGGTTTGGAGTCAATTTTCGGGAGATTTGTTGTCTCAAATCGTCCATAATTTCTGTTGACGGAGGAGTAATTCCTTCAAATACTCCGTCTGGGTTGGTGATTGCGACCTTGAACGCATCATAAGCATGTCCGTATTTTCGCGACAATGGCCATCCAACCGTTTCGTATAAAGTTTCCAATGGGACCTTGTGTTTTTCAGCAACATGACGCAAAATAGAATGTACTGATTTACTCTTGTTGTATCGTTCTTCTGCTTTGACAGCTTCTTCTGGCGAAACTCTTCGTTTTGACAAGTCGATATAACCTTTATCCTTGTCCACACGCATCACAACCGCCACTTCATTTCGGCCGACTTTGATGAGTTTCTGAATCGATCTAATACGTCTTCGCGACAATTCTGAGAGTAAAATCATGCCTTCGATTTCGTCGTATTCCAGAAGTTTGACTATTTTGTTGTTGTTAGTTATCCACCGTGTTCATTATAATTTTTTTTCTTGTTCATACCATATGCACCCATATCAGCGATTTCCTTGACATTAACGACCACAAGGTCTTCGATTTCTGGGTATTTGTTCTCATAGAACCGACA
Source organism: Blastobotrys apis (assembly GCA_030557665.1). NCBI lineage: Eukaryota > Fungi > Ascomycota > Dipodascomycetes > Dipodascales > Trichomonascaceae > Blastobotrys > Blastobotrys apis. The sequence continues at coordinate 100,474 of JAKTPN010000346.1, forward strand.
TGTTGATGTATTTACTTCTGCCATGATTCTCAATGTTCTATTAGAAAGATGAGAGTGAAAAAAATATGTATATATCTAAAAAAAAAAGTTTTTGAGAGTGGTGAGTTTTGAGAGTGAAAAAATTGATCCCCGTTTGACTCATGAATGCACCCAACGTTGGTGCATTTGTGCAGGCGCGCCAGCGAATAGGTATGGTATTCTGGATGATATAGTTTGTGGTTTTGAGGATTGTTGATTTTGCGAGTGTGGCAATGCAAAAGAATATTTAGCGGTAATACCAGGTATGGATACATCACACTGTTTAACGTACCACCATTTGACCGAATTACCCGCTCTTTTCAGATTTTAGCGCCGCACCTGTGAGGCTGATCCGTTTAAACAACGCTATGCCCCATGGCTGCAGCGACTAAATAAAAAAACCTACTTTCATTACTCCCACTCAGTACAACATTTGTAAAGTGATTCATTCAAGTGGCAAAAAAAAACCCCCCACAAATGGCAGACTACGATATCAAGTTTATCGATGAAACACATCCTCCATTGGAAATGAGACAAGAGACAAAAAGTCCAGTATGCATTGAACTCATGATATTAGCTCCTGTTTCCACCCGCAACGAAGATTTGATGGTTTTTGCATTAGAACACCGGCGCTTAGCCCAACAACATGCAGTTGATTCCTCTTATGCAATTGATGACATGATTTCTAAACTTCCAGACTTTCATGCACTAAAAGGAGCATTGAACTACAACTTGGAGCTAAACGAGTCGTATGACAGTATGGTGAATCGCGTGGTACAGTCACTTGTGCAAGCGATCAAGCAATCGGCGTCAGCAGTGCATAAACCACGTCCAAAGAACAAGCATGGTGCTCAGTTAATGGCTCATTTACAATCTCCTTATCCTCCTGCTCATCATTATCATCATCGAACTTCATTAACCAACCGTACTTCTATTCTTGGGCGTCGGCAACAACAACGGGATCGGGACCACCGCGACAGAGATCGGGATCCACAGCGACAAAAATCCCGTGCTTCCAAGCGAGAAAAGGAGCCCATCGATCGGTTTTACTACGATCCACGCGACGGACGCAAGCGACCAACCATGGCATTGAAAGATTGGCGTGAACGAAACGGGTTATGCCGTGGATGCGGGTCTCCAGAGCATTCAAGAGAAAGATGCGACAGAGCAAACCGAATTGCTTATAGGTTTTCTGAAGAGGAGCCGCCTTATTATAGCATGTATTAGGTCATAATTTTTTGGATCTGGAGTAGATGTATTTGCGCATGCGCACTTTAAAAACGCTGCTACCATAAAAAAGTGCCCATCCATATACATGCGTGTCTAACCTAACCGGCCCACGTCACGTGAAACGCGTAAAGGAAATTTGTCAGAAAACTTCGCCTAACTCACGCCCATTAACAGCCGGATCCAGCACTGCAACAAAATTAACGTGGCGGGGCGAGCAACAGCATATCTTAGACAGGAAAAGTCCCGCCCCCTCATACAAAATCCAGTTGTTTAACCCTGAAAGGTTTTTTTCTGAGACTTTTGAATTCTTCTTTTATAAATACGGGGATTTCCACTTGTTGGTTTTATTATTTCTGTTCTGCGATTGGTTTTGAATTTTTGGCAGATTTTAAAGACGCCTTTAAATTCCTCATTCGTTAGAGCCCTAGATAACGCCTAAATGGTAGCAGGAAGAAAACGGACTAGTTTTAATATTTTATCACCCGCATATATATATCCCCATTATTTACCGGACGCAAAAAGAGGGAAACGAAAACCCAGTGAGCCCTTCCTTCCTTATACGTTTAGGTGCATTACTTTCCAAATTTGATTGACTGGTTTCCAGCAACTTGCTTTCTTCACTTCACTGTTAGAATAAACTATTGTTGTTTTTTTTTTTTTGCTTTCAAAAATGTCGTATAGCAGTGATGAGGATGAGGTTCCAGTGGTATATTTGGATGAGGTTAGTGAGGGAGAACGACATGCCATACCAACACCGGTAAGTGCTCATAGAGAAGCATTACCTGAAAAACGGCGGCGAAGAAGAAGAAAGGAGAAACGGTCTTCTCATCAGCAGCAACCTGGATCTTCATCTAGACGACATCGATCCAGAAGTCCTTCAGATTTGAAAAGGAGCGATTCGTATACCAGCGCTTATGCTGAAGCAGCTAGACAACGACATCATCGTCCTCAAAAGATTGATACACCTACAGAAATTCCACAACCGTTTAGAATTGGAGGAGGAATTGTTGAAAAGGCAAGGTCAATTTTTCAACAACCGCCTAAAAAGACAACACCACCTGCATCATCATCACAGCAACAGAGACACAGTCCGTTATATCGACATGATGCAGCAAAATCGTGGCAAAGTTTCAATCCAGCTAACTCGTCATCTAAAAACTTTATGATGCAATCGAATCGATCTACGCCAGTTTTGTCATATGAAAGAGGAAGTTTTGGTGGCGGTGGAAATTTTGATGGATTTAATGATCCACCACCACCAGCTATACACGATTTTGGAAATGCTTTTGGAAAAATGGATGAGGTTGCTAAAAAAGAAGGAGAACAAGCGGGGAAAAGAGGGTCTGTTGGTAGTGGAGGAAAGAATGAAGATAACGAAAAAACTCCAAAATCATTATGGTCTACGATAAAAGATGTACATCCTGCAGTGTATTTTTCGGCAATTTTAGCTGGACTCTTGATTGTTCGGCAACGAGATGACATTGAAGTGTACTTGCATGAAGGGATTGGAGTACTGTTTAGCTGCATTAATGCATTAACTGTTATTGTCACAGTGGTTGGGGCTGCATTGTTCGTTGTGAATTTTATTGCCAAGAGAAGCCAGAACCTGGGGCTTGGTAAGAATCAAGTACCAGAGGGCGTACCCCCTGTAGCTGGTACAGAACAAGAACCGCAAACACACAAAGAATCTCCAAATGGTCAGCAACAGCAAATCCCAATTAAGACACTGGAAGAAATGATGGAAAACCATTATTTTAGTGATGACTTTAATAAAAGTGGAATGTTTGGTAGTGCTGTTCAGACTCCTCGTGCTTCTGTACCAGGTGGTGGTGGTGGTGGTGTAGGTGGAGGAAAAATGTTTCCTGAGACGGATGATTTTTATTCTGCAGGGTATTTCAACGGCCCTCCAACTCCACCAATGAACCCATATGGCCAGCAGCAACAACCGCAACCTCCGTCAGCAATTGCTGGAGGGCCAGGACGGACAGTACGGTCATTTTCCATCCCCGCTGTTCTCAATCCAACACCAATCCGGCCTTCTAATGCACACCAGCACAGTTATTACGGCAAGAATGACGAACCTGCATCTGTACCAATTTTTGACCCTAACCGGTTTTCCAAACCTCAAAATTCCTATTTTCCAATGCAGCATGACTCTGGATTAGGTATTGGTAGACAACAACAGCCACAACCTTCAAGTCCCGCCGCACCAAGAGGATATGCACCACGGTTATCACGACAAAACAGCAACTCCAGTAATCCAGCATATATGAAATACGGCGACAAGTTCAATCCAATAACCATGCCAAGAATACCGACCGGAATGGGGCCGCCTGGAACTCCACAAGAGCGAGAGTTCCGGCCGCCAAGTGCGGCTCCTTCGGTTGAAGTACAAATGGAAGAACGTGCCAAAGACCAACCAAAAGGGTTTGTCAACCCGAAAAAAGTGGTTTTTAGACGTCGTGAACAGACTCCGGTTATTGAAGAAGATGAAGATGACGATACCCAAGGCCAAGTGCCGCTGGAAAATCCAGAAAATGACACCTATGTGGACGACTTTTCATGTAAACCATGGGGGCCACCTCCAAAGAGGTACCATGGGGTGAATGTGTAACAAGAGAGAAAAACGAAATGATGTTACTCCTTTTTATAATGATATATATATATATTGATAATAACAGTTAATAATAATAATAATAATAATAATAATAATAATAATAATAATAATTCTACTCTATAATTTTGGCCTGTTCAAAAACTTTAACAAGATTCTATCAAATCGAACCGGATTGTCAAGGTAAACATGGTGACCAGCACGTTCAATGACATGATGATCAGCATCAACACCTTGAGCATTCAATCTCTTGACAGCTTCCTTCCCCGCGTCCACATTCATCCAATCTGAATCACCATAAATCCACAGACTTGGGCATTGCAACCGTGAAGCCACGCGATCAACCATTGGCATTCTCGCCACAGCGCCGGGAGCCAACAGCCTCGTGATGGCGTATTCCCCACTCGCTTGAGAAGTGAAGATTTTGTAGACATATGAATGCATAGCCTCACGTTCCTCAGGTGGCAAGTCTCCAAACCGTCGGTACGTCCATTGCGAAATCAGCCGTGGTCCAAAAAACCCCGTGGCTCGCAGAACCACAAACGGCGAAAGGTGGCTGTTCCAGAGATACTGCATTGTATTCGAAAATGATCGTTTTGAGGTGGATTTTTCATCTGTTAGTTCATCAGATAATGGTTCATCCAATACATCGGATTCTTGCATGATGGATTTACTACTAGGTTTGGAAAACAACCCTTTGTGTTCAAGCTCGGAGGTATATCCACGTTCAACCCCGGCCGGTGAGACTAGTACAAGTCGTTCCACATGTTCTGGATACTTGAATGCATATGCAGCAGCGAGATATCCACCCATGGAATGTCCCATGAGTGTAAACTTTTCAAGGTTGCGCTGTTTCCGCCATCGTTCCAAACTGTTAATGAACCATTGTTCAGTTTCCAACACGGCTTTAAAATTTCCTTCGTCGTCCTTTTCAGAAAGATTTTTTGTTTGAATATCGAATTTCGGACGAGATGATCTTCCAAATCCTAGCAAATCCAATGCAAAAGTCCGTGATCCTTTGATCGAGCTCCACGCGTCAAAGTTTTGGAAAAACAAGCCAAGACCAGCGCCATAGCCGTGCAGCACGACCAAATCCTTTGAATACCCAGTGTCATCATCATCGGTTGGTGTTGCAGTATTAGTGATTTGAAATTCATTCAAATGTAACCCATCACCAATATCCACCTTGTTGACACTAGCCTTGCGGCTCGAATCTGCTTCGGGGAAAAAGGGCAAGTAACTGAGAATCGTTTTCTCAGCTTGCTCGGCACTGGGCGATCGAAGCCATTGAGAGAAGGATTTAGCGTATGGCAAAGGCTGGAATTGCCACGGCGTACCTCGGCTTGTTGTTTGTGGTTGTGATTCTGATCTGGTTTCACTAGCCATGGTTGTTCTATTGTATTAAGTGATTAAGTGGGTGGCGACTGCTGGGAAAAAAAATAAAAGGGCAAATGTTCACTATTTTATATCGCCGGGTTTCTCGGCCGACTGTCTGTCCACATCTCCGTTTTTTATCTCCGTCCGGGAACGGGGTTTGCAAGCTCACGGAGTTGTCCCGCACCGTTTTCGATATATATATCTTAGGAGCTATTTTGCCTTTCCTAGGCTCCCTTCTAGGTTATTTTTATTCTCTCAACTTAAAATCATTAACGATACTTAACTCCGACTTGCAAAAACAAAACACAAATCTATTACAACTACACCTATACAACAATGATTCGAAGCTGGCAAGACTGATTTCAATTTGAAGTTGTTGTTCCCAGACATGCGTGGAGTTACGTCTGCTGGCATAACCGCCTCTCCAAACTTGAGTCCGCAGGACCCTTCAGCGCAAGCAGTAAATAATTTGTTTAGTGGATCTCTATTGTGGCCATTGAAGATGGCCCTGTCTTCCAGTTCTTTGCATGATGTTGGAAGCGAAGGGAGGAAGAAGAAGGACGGCATAGATACTGATGAATTGGGCCAGTTTTTCCTTTTGTTTTTTTGCAATTTCAACGTCCAATGATTGTACTCTAGGTCAATTCAAATGTCGTGATCGGCCTGGTTACTTTTTAGTTCTCGCCAAGGTAACATAATAGCTACAGTTCGAGCCGCATGGCACCCCTTATGTACCACAATATGCCGCAATTGAAGTGTGGTGTCAGGGAGAATTGTACAACAAAAGATCCTATGCAGTTACACGATATTCTTGGAATCTATACTTCTATCAGTTCTTTAAAGATTATGTTGCTCCAACACCTCGATCTAAACTAATCTGGTGTGTCTGGTGTGTCTGGTGGTGTCAGTTAAGTTTCTTGTAGTCGTTGATGAAGGAGTTCGGTAGTTAGGACCGCGTCCATAGTTCGAATCTGAACTTCTGTTCTAGGAATGCCCATTGAACATTATCCAAAATTTACCGGTATTTTGGCTAAACGATAAAACGTTGACTTGCATTAATGTGGCATGCGCATTGACGTGGCATACACATTTTTAATAATGTGGTATACGCCAGACTCTTAGTACAACCATCTTATCTATGAAAACTTTTCATCATAGAATTAACCTTTGGATTGTGTTGTGCATCTAACCCTGAGCAGCACGTCTCGACAGTTGATGGGAAGACCAAACTCACACCTCTGCTTCTTTTGAAAGCAGATATCGTAGCAGACTGTAACAAAAATCCAACGGGAGCGTGGTTTCTTTGAATGGTTCTGCCAGTTCTGTGCGATATAACCAACAGGTAACACGAAACCATCTACTCGATAGAGATAGAAAACCTCAAATGGGCGCGGCTAATAAGTGGCCTGCACCAAGCAACTGGGTAAAGCTAGCGCGGTGGAAAGGCGATCCCTAGGACTTGCATTAGTGCGTGTGAAGTTCGTGCTGTTTGTCTATTTGCGGATCCATGTTTGGAGGCTAAACAGATCACCCGTGATTCAATATACTAGAGCAACTGTGGAAGAAGGTTGAAGGTTGGAGATCCCAAGACTAACTAATGTCATATTTACACTCATAATAAGGGCCATTAGAATCTGTAACTCGGTAAAACTGAGGGCCTGGGAGTTGAGGCTGTTAGATAAATATGCGCGCGCGATCTATGTATTAAAAAAACGTAGCCCAATCCGAGACGAAAAGTACCAAAAACTATGTACTAATCAAGTAAAGGCACACCAGCGCCCAGCCCAGTTTTAAGACTAGTGTTCATGGGTCCCCTTTTAGGCCCCGTGCATGAACAGCGCTATTAATTGTTTGAGGATCTATCAAGAATGAAAGTTTATAATTGGAACAATATCGCGCTTATTTCTTTCAAGTTGAATGCTAGGAAACCCAAGTTTCAGAGTACTTGTCTTGGGATTATTTTTTTATATCATTTGGGAATGGAAGAATAGCCAGCTCAATTAGGCTCCGATTGGTTTCATAGTCGCTACGATCGTTGGATTACAATGATTGTTCCGGCGGATGATTCAGAATGGCAAGTTTGGGCCCCAGGCAGACATGAAGGTCAAGACCCAGACAGAGATGAAGGTCAAGACCCAGACAGAGATGAAGGTCAAGACCCAGACAGAGAGGAAGTTCAAGACCCAGACAGGTTCACTTATTTGAAAGGACGTTCGCTAGAAGTACTACGACGTTGTAATGGGGGGTGGTCTCTTTGGGCTGTTCTGCCATTTGTGTCCCTTTACTGTGCCGCAAAAGGTTGCATGATGTATAACTTTCCCGGACAACATACCCCCAGCCAAAAGGGATTTGCTAAAGGATCAGCTAAGCTGGAAGATGGCCACAGTGAGCTTCCAACTGAAAATGGGTTCCGCTGGGAAGACCTTATCAACTCCAGGATAGGTGAGTTACTCTTGAGCTTCTCGAGCAGCCGCGCCTTGGGCGGCTTGAATTCTACGCTAAGGGCTTTGTCGTTCCCCCGCCACGTGGTGTGGGACCATCAGAGCATGGATGAAAGGCTTATGCAAGAGCAGTTACTTTCCGCTCTGTAATTGATCTGCACCTTGATTAATGCAATGTTTCTGTCTTTGGCTATTGATATTGTTCTGACCGCCTGTCGTGAAGTTAAGTGTGGGGATCGCGGGTGGGCAGATATTGGTATTCGGGCAGTGATCAACGGAAAGGGAATCGATGCAAGAAGTTTTTATTTCATTTTGGGCGAGGTAAAACGACCGACAAACGGAATTGCTTTTGGGATCATGAAGTTTTTAGGAGTTTCAAGAATGCTAGGTAATTGGAATGCTATGGCTACAGTTATTGGATATTTCATGGGGCCAGCCAATGGGCCCCTTATGGACCGTCTTATGAAGGGCGCCAAGGTTGCATTTGTAAATGCAACTCGCCAAGGCTTACGTTACTGTTCTCGACACCAGTGCGAATTGCTGTTACTATTTGATGGATGCATGCTGGCTGCAATGAGACATCAGGTCACAAACATAAAAACACAAATATTTTCAGCCATATCTGGTGCAACCGGAACGAATCTTGTGAACCCTGGTTTGTGAATTTATTCTATATTGTGGTTAATGAATTGTGCCTTCATATACCTATTCTCGAAGAAGAGATTTGTGGTGCTGGGGCGCGTCTTACGGCTCTTCGCATCGAACATCCAGATGAAAATCTTGGCATTGAGGATGACCATGGCCGACGGCTGGTTCGTAGCCTAGAAGGCAACGGAAGGCGGCCAGCTAGTGAGACCATTGGAGAACAAATTTTTGACGAACAAGTCGATGCTGGGGACGACGTTCAGAGGTTTGTACAGAATGCCATTGGCGAAGTGGATCGGCTTGGCACGCTAGATCATGAAACGGTTACTCTTATGTCAACTTTGCAAACAGGTATCGATTTCCACTCGACTGTTTACAAAGCAAAGATTCCAGGGAACGACAATGAAATTGTTTTGAAGTTGCTTGACCTTTCAAGAAAAGGCGCTGAGGCATTCTGCAACGAAGTTCTAGCCTACAGACGGATCAACGGTTCAGTGTATGCGGCTAAATTTCTAGGCGCTGGATGGTATCAGCGGTACGGCTCTCCTGATGCATTATATCTAAAGTTGGAGTACTTGAAGGGTCGACATCCTCAATTCGACACCTCCCATGACAATCTTTTGGTGCAGTCAACATTGGAAGAATTGAAGCTGTTGGGTGTTGATCATGGCGATGTGCGTGAGCAGAATTTCATCATTGATCAGCAGGAACAAGGCGAAAGTATCGCTAAAGCGTTTGATTTCCACCTATCGAGAGTTATGGCAGGTTGAGCTGTCAATTTAGATTATACAATTAAATAAATGTTACTCTTTTGATAATCCAATAGGTTGAAGTAGTTGTATTCATTTCCAGTGCTCTGTTCTATCTAGCATGCTCCTTTACAATCATAATCAAGAATCGAAACTCAAGAGTATTTACTAGGTTGGAATATACCAAAGTATGCATGTCTCACACTTTCAAGAAGCCAGCAACAGTGCTGGATCACCTCAGCCAATGTCGCTGTCCTTGAGGCACAGTCCGTCTCAGTGGGTATCAAGTAGCCGTTCACCAAGACGCTTTGTCATTATACTGGAAAATTGAGAAGTGATTAAAATATTTAAGGGTATTTTAGTTGTTTTCTCGATAATCTTTTGACTCTATGATACTCGGCTCATAGAGGCCTTATCTTGTATTCCAGTACCACTGCCAGGCCACCCCTTGGTAACGGTGGAGAAGTAAACTTTTTCTTCCATATTCTACCCACACTTACCCGGGTTACGGCATTTAGATCTTCGGGTCTCTAGATGCAAGGTACACATCCCTTGGTTTTGGATACAACCAGCGGCTATCGCTTTGTGATATGCATACCACCGAACGTTTAGTCAGAGTAAAAAAAAAAACTGGGAAGGAAGTAACCTAAGAAAACACTTCAACATTTTTTTTCACCAATCGAGATTGTCATTCCTCCTTAATTTTAGTTTAATTTAATACATGTAAACTATATGTTGTTGCATATTTATGCAACAGATTTAATATCTTGCAGCCCGCCAGTCGGGATGCCCGTTGCCTCACCACTTTTTACCAATAACCAAACCAAAGCAACAAATGACCTCCATGAGCAATGGCCAAGGGTCTTCTGATGGCTTAAAATTCAGGGAAAATGGTGAAGGCAGTGACCCAAGAAAAGAAAATGGAGCTCGTCAGCCCGGGTTTACAAAAGAGATGGAAGAAATTCTACAACGTGCAACTGGCGATTTGGATTGGGTCAGCTCGTTGGACCACGAGACGGTTACCATTATTGAAACACTGCAAGTAATTAGACGAGTCGGTTCTGAGATTTTCAAAGCAAAAGTTTTAGGGGACGACACCGTATTTTTTTTGAAATACTTTGACCTTTCAAGCGATGGCGCCACGGAACTTCGCGATGAAGTTCGAGCTTTTATGATGACCAAGGACTCGGCATATTCTGCTAACCTCCTTGGTGCTGGATGGTACCGGAAGAATGGTCATGCTTCCGCATTTTACATCCAGGTAGAGAGAGTGGATGGTCGAGTGCCTGATTTTGATAATAAAGAAGATTGTTGTTTGGTAGAAGCCGCAAGTGATAACCTATATCGGTTCCGTGTTCGAGCGTTTTGTGAAAACTTCATTCTTGTTGAACAGGAAGAGAAGAAATGTTTTGCAAAAGCGTTCGATTTTTACTGGTCACAGACTTATCCTTTGTTATCAAGCGGCGGTCCAACATATACTGGTAAGACGGCAAGCGAGAAAATTGGAACGCAAATTTTTGCAATACAACCTGAGTTTATAACAGAGTTGGAGGAAGTTCTAAAAACTGTCACTGGCGATTTGGATTGGGTCAGCACGCTACATCATGAAACGGTCACTATTATTGGAGAAATACAAGTCGATATAGCGTTCCCTGTACAGATTTTCAGAGCGAAAGTCCCCGAGAAAAAGAATGTTGTTCTAAAAAGGTATGAGCTTACAATCAAAGGCGCCAAGGGGTTTTGCCATGAAGTTCAAGCGTACAATATGACCAAGGGTTCAGCATATGCAAGTGAACTTATTAGTGCTGGCTGGTATCAGGAGCATGGGCACACTAGCTGTTTTTACCTTCTGACAGAGGATTTGGACGGTCATTTCCCTAGACTTGGTGTTTGGCAGGACGAGGTCTTGGTGAAAAAAGCCATCAAACAGCTGAAACGACTTGGTGTCAAAACTGGCTACAATAATTTCCACATTGTTGAGCTTGAAAAAAAAAACGTATCGCCAAAGCGTATGATTTATACTATTCAAGACTTACCCCAAGCAAGAAGGGTCCGCTGAAGCGTCCAATCTCCGCAATTTCATAGTTCAAGGGTCGATCGACCTATGCAGGTCATAGAAAAAGTAATTTCAATCCATTTTGTGTGTTACGTACATAGGCTGTACTGCTCTTGATTTCCCGCCGCACGATAAACGGCGATCACCGCAACAAAGGTATTGCATTGAAGCCTAAGAATATATATATATATATATATATTTACCAATTGAGATTTTTCGTTTGGACCTAATTAAGCTTAATTTAATATATGTAAACTATCATATTTACGCAAGCGGAATTAATATCTTGCAGCCTTCGCACGCGGTTTCATAATGTTTCGATGAGGTTTGATTACCCTGGCCCAACACCAACTAAAATCTAACACACAACTGGTGAATTCGCTGAGCCACATCCTGCTGCCTCACCACTCTATCACAAACCAGAGCAATTAATGACTTCCATGGGCAATGACCAAGAGCTTTCTGACAGTTTCGAAGCCAGGGAAGATAGTGACCCAAGAGAAGAAAATCGAGCTCGTCAGCCTGGGTTTACAAAAGAAATGGAAGAAATTCTACAAGATGCCACTGGAGATGTGGATTGGGTCAGCCCGTTGGACCACGAGACGGTTACCATTATTGAAACAGTGCAAGAAATTAGACGATTCGATTCTGAGATTTTCAAAGCAAAAGTTTTAGGGGACGACACCGTATTTTTTTTGAAATACTTTGACCTTTCAAGCGATGGCGCCACGGAACTTCGCGATGAAGTTCGAGCTTTTATGATGACCAAGGACTCGGCATATTCTGCTAACCTCCTTGGTGCTGGATGGTACAGGAAGAATGGACATGCTTCCGCGTTTTACATCCAGGTAGAGAGAGTGGATGGTCGAGTGCCTGATTCTCATAATAAAGAAGATTATTGCTTGGTAGATGCCGCAATTTATGAACTGAATCAGTTGGAAGTTGAAACGTTCTGTGAAAATTTCATTCTTGTTGAACAGGAAGAGAAGAAATGTTTTGCGAAAGCGTTCGATTTCTATTGGTCACAGGCTTATCCTACGTTACCAAACCGACAAATGCATACTGGTAAGACGGCAAGAGAGAAAATTGGAACGCAAATCTTTGCAATACAACCTGAGTTCATAACAGAATTGAAGGAAGTGCTCAAAACTGTTACTGGCGATTTGGATTGGGTCAGCACGCTAAATCATGAAACGGTTACTATTATTGAAGCAATACAAGACGATATAGAGTTCCCTGTACAGATTTTGAGAGCGATAGTCCCTGGGAATAAGACTGTTGTTCTGAAAAGGTATCAGCTTACAACCAAAGGCGCCAAGGGGTTTTGCCACGAAGTTCAAGCGTACAATATGACCAAGGGTTCGGCATATGCAGGTGAACTGATTAATGCTGGCTGGTATCGGCAGTATGGGCACCCTAGCTTTTTTTACCTTCTGGCAGAGGATTTGGACGGACATTTGCCTAGATATGATGTTTGGCAGGACGAGGCCTTGGTGGAAAAAGCCATAACACAGCTGAAACGGCTGGGTGTCAAAAATGGCTACAATAATTTCTACATTGTTCAGCTGGGGAAAAAAAAACGTATCGCCAAAGCGTTTGATTTATACTATTCAGGATTTATCCCAAGCAAGAAGGGTCCGCCAAAGCGTCCCATTTCCGCAATTTCATAGTTGAAGGGTCGATCTACCTATGCAGGTCATAGTAAAAGCGATCTCAATCCATTTTGTCTTTTCTGTATATGGGCTGTACTGCTCTTGATTTCCCGCCGCACGATAAACGGCGGGTACCGCAACAAAGTTATTGAATTTAAGCCTAGACGAAGATACTACCTTTTTATATCGCTCGTTTATGTGATTTCAGGCATAAATAATTACCTAGAGCGAAATAAATCTTCAAAAGTCATGAACCAGACACTGGCGCGCAAAACTGCTTATATTTCGGGGGAAATAAAGATTACAGAATGAGAAAATAATACATTAAAATTAACAGCTTATATTTTTTTTAGTGCGCATGAGATCATTAAAAATCTTCAATACTAATCCCAGATTGATCACACATGGACCGGAATGCACCTTCAGGGTTGCCAAACAAGGCTTTTGGGGTATCATATTCAACAATATCACCTTGATCCAACACCAAGATCCTATCATATTGCAGAATAGTTCTCAACCGATGAGCGATACACAAAATCGTACATTGAGAAAACTCGTGAACAATTGTCTCTTGAATTCGCGAATCTGTCTCGAAATCAACCGACGACGTAGCTTCATCTAGAATCAAAATCTGCGATTTCCTTACCAATGCTCGTGCCAACGCCAGCAATTGCCGCTCACCAAGTGAAAAGTTGGCCCCTTCGTCATCAACTTGGCTATCGAGATGGAACTTGTTGTGGGATTCCTCATCAGAATCACCTTGCACCAACCATGACCGTTTCAACGCATCCCATAGTTCCAAATCCGTAGCAGTGTTGAATGGATCCACATTGGACCGTACTGTACCTTGGAATAAAACCGGATCTTGAGGAATAATTGACAATTTGGACCGCAACTGGTTCAACCCCAACTTGCCCACATCCAACCCATCAATTCTAACCTTCCCCTCTGACAACTCACACATTCGATACAATGCAACCATAATACTACTCTTACCGGCACCAGTTCTACCACAGATACCAATCTTTTCGCCACCATTGATGGAAAAATTGACTCCGTGAAGCACCGGAGGCAAATGTGGCTGGTATTTCAAAACCACATTTTCAAACTCAATCTGACCCTTTTCAGGCCATGATGGCGGCGGAGCAGTTGCTTCAATCTTGAATTCAGCTTCTTGTTCAACGTCATATGCATAATGGTAAACCCGTTCCACCGAGTTCATGTTATTCTCAACAGTCGCCAATTCTCGTACCATCAACGACATCATGTTAATAACCATCAACAGCGACGACAAGACCAACCCTACAGACGATGGATCAATGTTAAACTGACCAGTGACACAAAGCATCACAGTAACCAGCGTCAACCCTGCACCAACAGCGTCTAATCTGATCGACAGCCACCGTTGGTTCACTAGCGTCAAGTAATAAGCAGAATTCATCTTATTCAAAGCCTGTTCATTCTTTTCAACAAACCGCTGTTGAGCTCCATATCCACGGATGGTTGCGAGCCCAGAGATGGTTTCTGAAAAATGTGAAAACACCACCGACCGGCCCAATGAATCCATGCGTTTGATTTCTCGAGCACTGGCCCGATAAAACACTGACGCCAAAAAAAAGAATACCATCAACCCGCCCAATGCAATTGCAAAGTAAGGTAGATAGATAATAATCAAAATGAATACCCCGCCGACTTGAGCAGACGATAGCAAAAACAACCGTGCCTGATCACTAACTTCGTTATCCATAGTATCAGTATCCTTGGTGAACCGGTTCAACACACGACCTAGTGGAGATGTATCAAAAAAGGTCATCGGAGCATGCAAAACCCGGTCAATTGCCATTCGATGAAGCTTCAAACTCGTTTCATTACCAATATGAGTGAGCATGTAGAAAAAAAGGAAGGAAAACACCGTAGTAAGAACACCAAACATGACGAAAATCCCGATATAAAAGTTCTCGGGTCTGCCTTCGAATTTATGAGCAGTCCAAAACGATAACCAAGTATTGTTGAATACGGTGCAGAATGTTGTGATGATGAGCGTCAATAGAATCACTGGAACAATCCCATATGACATCCATCCACCACCAAGCTTGAAATACTGTAGATATACCTTTTTATCAACAGCATCACTAGCACGTTCTTCTTCCTGCATTAGTCCAGCGGATTTCTTCTTTTTGGTATCATCCACTGCCTCCCCGACCTCTTTTTCCTTTTCCTCTTTGATTTCATCTGCTTCTTCAACCTCGCTATCAGAAGTGGCATTAGCGCCATAGGTCATCAACCGGTCAAATTCAGCATTACTAGCACGCAATTCTTCCACAGTACCGGAATACAACTCAGAATTGTCAAGGAACACCACCCGGTCGGCATAAGGAAGCATGGCCAATTGATGAGTCGCTAAAACTCGAGTCTTGTCAGCAAGTAACCCACACAGGCAGCTATCAATAATATACTGTCCAACATGTGCATCCACCGCACTCAGAACATCATCCAATAGAACGACATCTGCGTCCCAGTAGACAGATCTTGCCAAGTTGATACGAGCCTTTTGACCACCAGACAACGTAATACCACGTTCACCGACTTCTGTTTGATCGCCATCGGGGAGAATCTCCAAATCTCGAGACAAAGAACACGCTTTGATAACCTTGTCATACCATTCTTGGTCAAATGGTTTGCCAAACGTAATGTTCTCTTCGACACTAGCATTCTGAATCCATGGTTGGCCACAAAACGCAACCTCACCACCAAGAACCATCGAGCCGCTTAGTTGTCTCATTTGACCAGCGATAGCACACAACAAACTACTCTTACCAGATCCAATAGACCCGGTAATAATCACAAATTCACCACGCTTCACGGTCAAGTCAATATTTTTGAACCCTTCAAACCCAACTTCACTGTTATCGCTAAATTCGTCGGCTTTTTCATCAGCAGTTAGCTTCGCGTCGGCAGCCCCAGGTGGCTCAATCTTTTCCATGATTGGCGCCTGGGTGGTTTGAGCAACAGCAGAATGTTCTCGAGTCAATTGCAATCTCAAGCTTTCACCGTCCTTTTCATCTGCCGCACCAGCAGCTTCTGCTGCATCGGCCTCCTCTTTTTCATCTTCCTTTTCCCACATGTACTCCCCAGTGATAGAAATGGCATGCTCAGCATTATAATCCGTTTCAACATAATCTTCAATCTCTGGAGCACTCAAAAGCCCTTCAATTCGCTTTAGTGCCAAAAAAGCCTCAACAGACGTCATCAGCCCTAATGGCAAAATCATCAATGGCATTCGCATGATATTGAAAGAAGTCAACGATGAAAACACAGAAGCTGGGTTCAAGGTTCGATTGGTTGAGGATAGCGTCACAAATGATACCAACCCGGCTAACGTTGGGGTAGATACAAACACTGCATTGATAATATTTCTGACAGTAAGCATCAATTTGATCTTTTTCATCTCTCGAGACCGGATCGCTTGAACCTTATCTCTATACGCTTCTTCCCAGGAATAAAACTTGATGATTTTCATCGATTGGAGGATTTCTCGCATCACTGTGACTCGTTCATCAGTGATAATATTAACCTTGTTTCGAATTTTTACCATAAACGAGGCAACATATGCAATCACAAGCAAACTAATCAACAACAATGCAAACCCTACCAACCCAGATGCACCGATATTTGAAACCACAACACCAATACAAATTGCAGTAGAAACCGGGAAAGACCACACGAAATGGAACCATTGTAATGCAAAATCCACTCGATGACAGTCCGTACTCAACAAGTTTGTCAGTTTACCATTAGTATAATTGATTCTTGCCTTGGAACTCAACCGTAAAGACTTCATATAAATCGCTTGACTCAGCACAGCTCGAGACCTTGCACCAGTAGTCATCGCCCTGTAAAAGAAATGGTTCGTGAAGAAACTTGTAATGATAAACATGACCACCACACAGATGGCATAACCAATCCCCTTTCCAATTGGCTCATATTCCCTTAATGAAGTGAATTCAATCAACTTTTTCATTACCAATGGACTTGTCGCTTGAGAAACATCCGAGATAATTTTAAATCCGCCACCGGTCCACCAGTGGGTAAAAAAAGTATCGTTCAATGCTCTTAGCAATGACAGTCTTGGCAACGGTGCATTACGAATCTCATATTCACTTTTGCCTTCTTTACGAGCAACTTCACGTCCTTTTTCACGATATTTCTCCAAGTGCTTTTCGAAAATGGCGTATAGTTCGTGAGACCCAATTGAACTTCCTTCTAAAGTGTACAAATCCTCTGCTTGTAACGTCCTCTTGTAACCGGTCTAAAATACATTAGCAATCCAAAAAAAAAAAAATTTTAGGGGCAAATTTAACATACATTCAACAATGGGCTAATCCAATTAAATGCAGCTTGTGATAGCAACGATGCATTTTGTTCTGGGTATATCTCCTGCTTTTCAGGAATTGGTGGCGCCTTGGACCCAACCAAAAAGCTGAGTAGGCCGCGTTTTTTCTGAACCCGGGGATCAAAGTCGTCTTTGGTAACATTATTGTCACCAACCGACGCAGTTGAAGATCCCCCAGATTCCTTGTCTTCGAACTTTGTCATTTCTCTGAATCAATTTTTGTCTACAGGAGAAACGGTGAGGAGGCGGAAGAAATATATTTCATGGGAAAGCCGTGCCTTGATATAGGAGTAGAGTACGTAATAAGAAATACTGCGGCGTTAGATTTCGGACTTATGCTCGTGCAGCAATCAGAGACGGCTTATTTTTAGTCATCGATCGCAGTCCTAAAGCGTTGTTTAAACGCCCAAATAAGCCATATTTTGTGAAAAAATGTATCGGCGCTCCGGGTTTCTCGGATCTCCGCCGGGTAGCGCTCCGGGTTTCTCGGATCTCCGCCGGGTAGGAAAACTCTCAGATCCACTATCCGGCCGGTAGCAAAGTTTCCTCGCGACAGTATTTTTGATTACGTACTCCTTGTCTGTGAATTACCACGCGGCACCAAAAAGTGAAAAAAAAGAGCCTGAAATAAAATGCAAAACCGCTTTTTTGATATATTTTTCTATACGTATAATTCTCCAGCCGCATTGCCAAAACTATACTCTATTTCCTGCAAGTCGCAGTTGACTATATCATCACCAGACTGTTGTCAGGATGGATCCATCAGTCACCTTGTTTTCCCTTTTTGCTCTCCCGCCGCATGACAATGTGGCCCATAATCATGGTATTGTGTTCTTTGTCAAACTAAAAAAAAACTTTAACTTGTTCATCTTGACGTCTTGACATCTTGACATCTTGACATTTGGTAGATTAAATGCTATCAAATATGAAAGGAAACGCATTACTTGGCGTGCCAGTAGAAGTGTTTGATATTATTGTAGAGTATCTGCAGCTGGATCCCGAACCGGTACTAGGTGGGGTTATATCTACCAAACGGCATTTATTCCAGTTGGCACAATGTTGCTCATGCCTGAGAATGTATTTACAAAAGAAATGGGATACGTTGACAATTCGAATCAACGGTCCTCCAGCAGGATCCCGGTCCAGGTTTTTGTTCGACGGCGCGTATAACTTGTGGGTGACTAATACTAACGTGTCGGTGGCGTGCAGGGAGATTGTTCGGGGTAGACTGCAAAGTATGCTAAATCAGGTCCGGAACATCCGAATCGTGGAATTCACGCCATATTGTTGGGGAAACTGCAGCTCGACGATTATGTTACCGTCGAATGTAGACTTTAAGAATGTGAAACAAAGCCATTTATTTTCATGGCTGCTGACGTTAGCTCTGACGGAAGACACACTCCCTTCCTTACAAAGCATTCATATTTACCGATTTGATAGTGAAGCTATTGAGCGGGAAACCGTGCCTAAGATTTTTGCCGATAGTTCTGCGTTGGAGTGCTTTGTTAATGAGTTTCGGAAGTTGCCAATGTCCGTGTCATTTAGCTCTACTGCGGCGTTCCAACTAGCTGATTTCGAACTCGGAGATCGAGTCACTACGTTATCTCTGGCTAGCAGTTCATTTGGCACTATCAAACGCAACCTTGAACGGAAGCTCCTGGATTCGCTTCCTGCGTCTTTGAAATTTGTTGGGTTAAATGTCGACACGGTAGAGGCTGAAGACCTTGCTGTACTTTTTCAAAATTGTAACTGTCTTGAAGAGCTAGAACTCAAACTTACAGAATTATACAATATGAAATCAGTCCAATGGGTCCCACCATCGGTGAAAAAGCTATGTTTAGTAGACCGCAGCAAATGTGCCGTGTCGCGGTCAGTATCTTCAACTGTCGTACGGCTCCCGGGAATTGAAAACTTTACACTTGTTGCTGCGTCGGGATATAATGTTGTTGGGCTGAGATTTCCCAATCTGCAATCACTAGAGCTGCATGAGCTGCCGTGTCATGCTACTGCAACCAGTGAGTCAGCCCTCGGCGCGGCGCTGTGCGGCGCTTTATCGGAGTGCGACAGGCTCGAGTATCTAGTGTATCAGCATTCGATGAGCCGGTTCCAAGAGTACATCCCGCGCAACGTAGTGGCGACGCTATCACAATTGAACTATTCCTGGTATTATAGCGGTGATACTAAAATGCAAATCATGTCTGCATTGCAAAGTTGTCCGAATTTGCAGCTGGTGCGGACGAAATACGAGCCCGAGATTGATATCGTTTCATTTGTCAGGTTTCTGTGGCTCATTATTGTGTCGACAGCTGAATCGTGTGAAATTGAGCTCATGGCGCGAGCATTAACCCCAGATAGCTTTCTGTACCCGTCGTTGAAACCGGGTATTGCGATGGTGGACCGGGCTCAATTCAAGCCTCGATTCGAAACTATTACGCTAGACAATTTCAACAAATATGTTCATTACACTGCATAAAAAAAAAAAAGTTTATTTATTTTTATTTATTTCATCAAGAAGACTTGTTTTTGTAACTCTTTAGAAAATCTAAAGCCTGTGTCAGTTCGGAAATCGCTGTATCTATATCATCGTAATTAAGTGCCGAAATGGCATACTTGGCCCGTTTCTGCGCTGTAGACACGACCTGTGTTTCGTTCATAATGATATCCACATCCTGCCTGGTGATTGGCTTGGTGGGTGTAATAGGAGCTGGAGCTGGAGCAGGAGCTGATGGAGATTGCATAAACGGAGCTGAAGCTGGGGCTGAAGCCTTTGGCATTTGATAGTCTGATGCTTCTGCCGACTGACCTGGGGAACCCGTTGGCGCGTGAGGCATTGGCGGACCTCCAGGCATCAGCCGTGTTGGTGTACCCTGTGGTGGTCCAGCTGGAGCCTTGGGGAGTACTGGAGGAGCATCAGGCAATATTGGTTCCGAGTCTGGGTACTGTTGTTGGTTGTCGTCTGTCAAGAAGGACGATGGCTGCGCTGGTTGTGAGTGAACTGGAGTAGACTGGTCAGACCGATTCGTTTCCAATGCTTCAACTCGTGCTGCCAACTCTTTCTCCTCGTCTGCTTCACCTTCTCCTTCACCTTCTTCATACCCTTCTATATCGAATTCATTCTTTGGCGCCGGCGGCTCATATTCATTCGGATCCTCGCCATTCTTTATTGCTTTCAAAATCCTAGAAGCATGAAACTTGGCATATTTAATCTTTTCGTCCATACTTTTATCCAACTCTTTAAACACTTTCAATACATCCAGAAACGTTGCTGCTGCCATCAATTTTGACGCTGTTACCTTGTTGGACGTATGATTATAAATCTCAGCATCAGCTTTTGCAAACACATTCATGCCGAAATTCTCCACATATACAACTGCAGTTTCATCATCGTTAAGAATTGCTTGAGCTTGTTCTGTCGCTAATGGAGAAGTCTCATCGACTTTGCTCTGTTCGATTTGATCCAAAAGCGCCGACGCAAATTCGGCCACCTGAGGGTCCGTCAGGTGGAGATTTCTGGCCAGGATTTGTTGTGCGGCATGTAACCGACAGTAATGTGCAATCACAGGTTCTCGATTATCAAGTTCATTAGCTCGAGCTAGTGTGGACTGTATGAATTTGAGTTGTGGCGGTAGTTCTGGTAGTGCCATTGTTTTTGGTGCTTGTCTAGTGGAGTGAGTTTAAAAAAGAGTGTGGCTGCGTCTGCGTTGGGCTTTTTACTCCACAACGCGACAATGACGACTATGAAATAACCATAAATACATGTAAGCAGTAAATTTATTTTGCTGTTTCCCTGGCTGAGTCCTAAATTCTTATTTAATCGCTTTTTATAAAATTCTGGAAGCTGAGACCTTTTCGGCTTGGATTGCAATTAATGCTTAGATCGTACACATGAAACAGCGATCGCAGGGATCACTATTTAAACACTTATCGACGCAGCAAACCAATCAAGCTTGGACTAGTAAAATGAATAACGCCCAAAATAATATCCTAGGTACGTACCAATTCTCCAGAGCTAATGGACTTTGTTTATGCAGCCTTGTACAAACCCATAGCCATAACCTAGTCGCCACACCACGCGAAACTTCAATTTCCTGGCGTGCGTCCGTCGCGCTTTTTTCCTCTTCTAACCAAAATACTTTTTTTCTTCTTCTTCTTATAACCCTCCTTTGTTAAAAACACCAAAACAAATCAACGTGTTTTGACAACGACAGATATCATGTCGACAACTCAGAGTTATTACACTGATCCTGTTACGGCTCAGGCTCAGAATGCCACTCCAAACGCTCAGCAGCAACAACATCACTCTGGCATGCATGTTTCTGACCAGCCGTCAAATAACCCAAACGCGACTTTGGCCTCAACTCCACAGTACGACATTAAAGATATAGATGGACAAATGGGCACTCCACAACAATACAACCGACAGTCATACAGCAATCGAATGTCTTCTCCTCAAAATAGTTTCCATCATCACCATGTTCAAGAACATAGTCGTCAAATGTCGGTCGAGAGTGGGATGAGTACACCAATCCCAGCTACTAGTGATCAGAGTTCCGAAGAACTGTATACTGCGACATATTCTGGTATTCCGGTGTTTGAAATTATGGTGAATGGTGTAGCAGTGATGCGACGACGTCATGACTCGTGTTTGAATGCAACCCAGATTTTAAAAGTTGCTGGAGTGGAAAAATCAAAACGAACAAAAGTATTAGAAAAAGAGATTCTTACAGGCGAACATGAAAAGGTACAGGGAGGATATGGTAAATATCAAGGGACCTGGATCCCATTTCAACGAGGTGTTGCATTATGCAGGCAATATTCAGTTTATGAACCGTTGGCACCGCTTTTGCAATTTGCACCAGCTGATCAGATGGAAAATACTCCAACAAAAGAACAGGCCATGGCTGCAAAGCGGAAGCGAACATTGACTGGGTCAACAAGAAACTCGATGAATTCAATGGCAACGTTCACTCATCCTTTACAAGTCACTGGAGGCGGGAATACACCGTTATCATCAAATGCGTCGACAGCACTGTCTACCTTGGGTAGACCGCCAATGCTAGTCAGACAAGATACAATTATAGATAATGAGATCAATCAACAAGGATCACAAAGTCAGCAGCAACAACTACAGCAACCGCCATCGAAACGGCAGCGTCTGGCGGAATATGAACCGGCATTGGATGATGAATCATTGCCAGATATTGCTGTGCCTTTGGAACCATTAGATCCAAACTTTGTTGATATGAATCTATCGCATTCAATCACTCGATTGTTTGTATCACGAGAGGACAATGATCCTGTACAGCTGCTGCTAAACATGCCAGAAATCAATCGAGAAACTATTGATATTCCGATTGATGACAGTGGTCATACTGCATTACACTGGGCATCTGCATTGGCAATGGCGCCGTTAGTAAAGGAATTGGTTCGACTTGGGGCTAATCAGCAACGGGGCAACTACGCAGGAGAAACAACATTGGTACGAGCAGTGTTGGTGACGAATTCGTTTGATGTTGCTATTTTCCCACAGCTTTTGGAATCGTTGTATCCAGCGATTCCACTGGTGGATAAACACGGCAGGACTGTGTTGCATCATATTGCATTGACTGCTGGTATCAAAGGAAGAAGTGGGGCATCAAAATATTATTTGGAGTCGTTGTTGGAATGGATTGTGCGGCGAGGCTCCAAGGGCAAGACCAAGCGGTACAATCTAGACAGATTTATGCGGGAGGTTGTCAATGCGCAGGATAAAAATGGGGATACTGCGCTGAATATCGCAGCT
The DNA here is from genome assembly GCA_030557665.1 of Blastobotrys apis. NCBI lineage: Eukaryota > Fungi > Ascomycota > Dipodascomycetes > Dipodascales > Trichomonascaceae > Blastobotrys > Blastobotrys apis. The sequence goes on from JAKTPN010000346.1 coordinate 123,431, forward strand.
CGAGTGGGGAATAAGAGCATTGCTCAGCAATTGCTGGATGTAGGCGCTAGTCCACATATTTCCAATCGAGCCAACCTCAAACCAATTGATTTTGGAATTGCGTTGGATGAGGCGGCGGCAGGGGATGTACCAGTGATTGGTGGTGTCACTCCTGCAGCTGCTGCTGCCGCTGCTGCGGCGCAAGCTTCGAACATTAACAATAACGTCAACACGACTGCAGAGATTCAAGAAAAGAGGCGGCAGACTGTTGAAGCCATGAAGCAAATGGTGGGGCAATTAGACCAGGAGTTTGATGAAGAGCTCACCAATAAACAAAAACAGATAGATTCGATGCATTCGCATCTCCGAGAAACCACGTCCACACTAACCAAACGACGAGAACGTTTGGATGAATTGAAAAGTATGAGCAACAAGCTTGTTGAATATCAACGGTCTGCAGCGAATCTTGACCGGGCTATTGAAGATGAAGATGGGCGGTTCCGACAAGAGACGAATGGAGCGGCCATGGGGTATGACGGTGATTTTGACGCAGATCAGCCGTTTGTTCTTGATACAGATGAAAATGGGCAACAACTTGGTGCTGCTGGAGGTCCACCAGCTGTGGTGTTGAGAGCACGAATTGCCGCGTATCGGATCAACCAAGCGAAACTCGAATCGTTGGGCCAGGAGCTCAAGTCAAGGTCGTCGGCATTGGAACAAAAGTTCCGAAAGGTGGTATCGCTTTGCACTGGTGTGGAAGAAGATCGGGTGGATCCGCTACTGGAAGGATTGGTGCAGGCTGTCCAGTCGGATCGTGATGATATGGATATTGAACGGGTCGCGGGATTCTTGAGGAAGATCGACCGTGCACACTCTGGAGGTGTAGTGGTGTAAATATTTAAAGATAAAAAAAATAGTAGTATTAATATTAACAATTACAGTGATAATAGGCATGCGCATGGAAATAACTTTGGGAGATGTGGCGCATCTGTCTCACTCCCACCACCCCTCAACCCATTCCAAACAATGAAGGCTACAAATGTCAACCCAATGAACATCCCCGAAATTGTGGGGATAATAGCTGAATACCTACACGTGTCTAGGTGGCCCAGCGCTTTAGAGGAAGACCTGGCGGTGTGTCTGACGCTGAATCGGCTATGGTTTGAAGAATGCGGGCGAGTGTTATGGGGCCAGCTACACGAGATTCGGTGGCTAACTGAGATTGAAGATGAAGACCGCCGGCGTGTTTATTCCAAGTTTGTACGGACCTTGGCCGCGAATCAAGAGACTGAGTTTGAACTCGCCGCAAGTTTGTATTTGCCCAGTGTCGAGACTGTGGACATTTGGCAAGGTTTGACCACTTCAAACTGGCGGCTAATCAATGCGTTTCTCAATCCAAATCTCAAAGAAATTAAAATAAATTTGGCACTTAAAGACTACGAGACTTGTGCAACCTCGGTGGAGTTGGAGAAGTTGGTGCGGGAATCCTGTCCAAATGCAGAATTCACATTTGCTGGCCGCGTCTCTGTCCACGGTGTAAAGTATCTGCAAACCGCCGCTGATTTGATTGAGAACTGTGGCGTGAATGCATTGGAGATAGTCTTGTCATATTCTCCTGAGCACAATGAAGAGTGGGAGAATCTTGACTGTCTTTTGGAAAAGGTTATTGCCCACAAGCCAAAAAGTCTCATGCTCTGGTCAAGATCATACCACCGTGATTTTCTCAACAGAACGTTTTTCAACCGTACCATCGGCATGGAGGATGTGGCTTGGTTGGAGAAAATCGATTTCTTCCTGCCAAACATATCAATTCCTAGTAGTTTTTTCCACAACTTGTCTGGTTTGACAGATTTGTATATAGACCGCGGGCCAACCCGACGACGGGGCGCCACGATATCGGACTTTGAATTGTTAAGAGCGGTCGGTGGCGGATGCCGGTCATTGCGGAAGCTTCAACTGTGTCAGATCGATGATAAACTGGACCAATTTGTCAGGGGGTTAGAGTTTGTGACTCCCGAGCTGAATACTTTGATATTGAATGACGTTTGCAGGAACAGATGGACGAGCCGACATTTTGAATCCCTGACCAGCTTGTTTCCAAAGGTGGAACAGCTCTGTTTAGGCGATTATAGCGAATTTGGGCCGCCATGTGAGATCAGTCTCGAGACCCTGGCTAGCTTTGGTAAGCGTTGTCGGTACCTAAAGACTCTCAAGCTTGGGGTTATGCAAACTGAGTTAGAGGAAGAGCAAGATGACGAGGCACCACAGGGGACATGGCTGGCTCAGCACGGGTTCAGTTTCAGCGAATGGCGACAGTACGACGGCCAATTGGTACTCTTCCCGCGGTTGACATACTTGGTCATTGGGCTCAATTTACCTGCTCTTAGTAATGACCAAGTGTTCAAGAAACATTTTCCCGTCTTGGTCAGGCAACAATAGTAGTTTGTCCAAGGGTTTTGTCAAAGGTTTGGATCATGTGCGGCTGGGAGATGCGGCTTTGTCGTTCGTAACGATGGGCAACAAGCGCGCGCCAACCCAAATAAATAAATAAAATTTTGCTCACCCAATATTTCTCTTTCTTAACAACCACCCTGTGCCTCGCTCAACTGTATGAACCAAACGCTACATGTTTCGAGCTGGATGAATATTTGTTGTTTTATTTTCAAATTCTTTTCAATGGGTGAGAGCTAATGTTGCTTAGTTTGAGTGCGCTGGCGTTAGATCAGTGACGGCAGTGTAATTATACGGCACGACATCCTTTTGCAATATAGGTTTTTTTTTTTTTTTTTTTCCAATATCCAGATAAATCCATTTTTTTTTAAACAAATTACATACAATACAATGCGAGAAAAACAATCAAAACAAATAATAAAAATAATAATAATAATAAAGATGAAGCAGCGACAGGGAGAATAAATTAAAAGTCTTCATCAATGTTGAACTCATCAGCTACACCCGAATGCTTCGTCGAATTCGCCATGACACCAGCCTTTTGATAATCTGACACTCGCTTTTCAAAGAAATTGGTCTTCCCGGCCAGCGAGATGTTCTCCATAAAGTCGAATGGGTTGGTAGCATTGTAAAACTTCTTGTTACCCAAGGCCACCAACAACCGATCAGCAACAAACTCAATGTATTGACACATGAGTTTGGAGTTCATACCAAGCAACCCACATGGCAATGCAACAGTCAAGAACTCCTTTTCAATGCCAACCGCTTCGGTAATAACATCTTCAACAAGCTTCTTGTCTGGTCGATTTACCAAGTGTGAGAATAATAGACATGCAAAGTCAGTGTGCATACCTTCATCTCGAGAAATCAATTCATTAGAAAAGGTCAAACCTGGCATTAGACCTCGCTTCTTGAGCCAGAAAATAGATGCAAAGGACCCAGAAAAGAAAATTCCTTCAACTGCTGCAAATGCAACCAATCTCATGGCAAAGCACGATGAATCATCAGAGATCCATCTCAAGGCCCAGTCAGCCTTCTTTTTGATACATGGAATGTTTTCAATAGCGTTAAACAAGTAATCAGCTCGAGCTGGATCCTTGATATAAGTATCAATCAACAAGGAATAGGTTTCAGAGTGAATGTTTTCCATCATAATTTGGAAACCATAGAAACATTTGGCTTCTTGAATCTGGACTTCACCAGAAAATCGTTCCACCAAGTTTTCATTGACGATACCATCAGATGCGGCGAAAAAGGCCAAAACGTTTTCAATAAAGAATCGTTCATCATCGTTCAACTTGTTATCCCAGTCATGCATATCCTTACCCAAGTCGATTTCTTCGGCAGTCCAAAACGAAGCTTCAGCTTTCTTGTACATTTGCCAAATCTCGTGGTACTTGATTGGGAACATGACAAACCGATTTGGGTTTTCTTTGAGCAAAGGTTCCTCGGCTTCCATTTCTTGTAGACGATGCAAAGCCTTTTGATGAGTCTTTGGTTGAATAAGAGTTTTTTCTTCATCGTCTTTGGCTGGTTGTTCTTCGGTGTTTTCCTTGTCCTTGTTTGCTGACGCGTCTTTCAAGTCCTTGGCCCGTTGTAGAGAAGCCTTGAAGTCAGACACATCTTCGGTAGCAAGGTTGAGTTCGTTCAATGCCGAAGCTGCTTTCTTTGATGGAGTTTCAGTGACGACCATTGTTTTCTGTTTGTGATATAGAGAGAGTGTATTTGTTGTGTTTATGATAGAGAGAAAGACTGAAAAAGAAGATATAGTAAAGGAGAGAGAAAGAAACGCGATTTGGACTACCTTTTATAATAAACGCGAAGAACGGTTGTGCGCACGCGGCGAAAATTTGCACACATAAAATCCTGGTGGCTGGTGAATGGGAGAGCGCGCTGTTTAGGCGCGCCCTAGTTTCCGGCTTGTCATTTACGCGTCCGATGCGCGTCATTCCACTTGAAAAAGAAATGGAATATATGGACCCGAGAGTATAATACCCGGATCGATGGTTTAATGTTTAAACGAGCAATACGTAAGGCGTGAGGGAGGATTTCCTTTGTGCCGATCCTTTAAGATCTCAATTGCTTGTATTGTATTGTCATGACATGGATGGCATGAACATCATTCCTCGGAACATTGGACCAGCCCATTCATGATATATAAAAAGGAAGTAATATTGTTTTTGCATGCGATTAAAAGGTCCGACTGTTTGTATTGAAAAAGAGATAAGACTGTAAGTCTAGCTGAACAGTGCGCTGTTTGGAAAAACAACGCGTGATTGTTTTGATGTGGACGAATGAAATCATCTGTCAAAAAAACGCATTCGGCCTGCCGCTAAAAAAAAACGCGGTCGGTCTCGGCTACCTAACTAAACTTGTTTGCGAATTGGACAACTTTTCAAACACGGCACTGCTATACTATGCATGACAAAAATCTCCATTAATACAAGGACACGCGCGTTCTTAACGCGTAATACTTACATCAGTAATAGTAATCGATTTCTCATCTGATAATTCCAAATCCGGCAACCCGAGCATCACTTCAATAGCCGCCGATCCAACTGCGCATCATATACACACAAGTGACTAACCTCTGCATTCCAACCAAAACAATAACATTGGCACGATCTTTGTCCGCATCAAAACGGCCCGTCAGTTCCGACTTTTGAACCGGTACAATTCGAATCCCTTTTGACATCTAAACCTTTTCTGTATTTACACAAAAAAATAAACTAATTAAAAAAAAATTGAATCTCTGTATATGTATAATAATAAAATAATAATAGAATCTTTTTTACAGCACCATTGAACTATACTGCTGCTGACCGCCGCCAGATTGACCTTGCTGCTGTTGTTGCTGCTGCGGTGGAGGACCTTGTCGTGGACCTCCTGGACCAGGTCTCGGACCTCGAGTATTCGGTGGAGGCAATGCACCTCGATACCCTTGTGGAGGTGGACCTTGAGGTGGACGACGCATACCTGGTGGCGGAGCACCCCCATTTGGTGGCGGAGGAGCTCGACGCATACCCTTCGGTGGTCCATAAGTTGGACCGCCTGGAGGTGGTGGTCCTCCTTGAGGTGGTGGTGGTGGTCGTTGCTGTGGTCCTGGGCCACGTCGTTGTTGTTGACCATACGGAGAAGATGGTCTTGGCCCTTGGTTAACAGGCATTTGTGGCCGTTCATATGGCGATTGAGGTCGAGGTGCCTGTTTATACAGCGGCTGCGGTTGCTGTTGCTGTTGGTAAGACGATGCAGAGCGTTGATCATATGGAGAACGAGGTCGACCTTCATTCATCATCGCAGATGGCTGGGTATTTGCAGTTGGATCAAACATGTTTCCAGTTGGTGGTGCTGGTGCATGACCATTTGCTGCTTGCATTTCTGCAAAAGACAAATCCTCCTCGTGCGATGGAACCGGTCGACGTCTCACACTACCACGTTGTGGAGAAGTCTGTGGTGATGTGGATGGAGATGCATTCGACAAAGTTGGTGATTTCGGTGGTTGGTCAAACTGCGCATTGTTTCTTGCGCCAATAGAATCAATAGAATCCTGAGGTTCACCATGGCCAAAAATGTTCTCTCTAATGTCCATTCTAGACCCACTTCCATCACGTTGTTCATCGTTGTTAATATTCTGCTGTTGTTGTTGTTGTTGTTGTTGTTGTTGCTGTCGTTGCCGCTTTTCAAACATTTGCTGCTGAACAGTTGGCGAAATCGCTTCGGTGTCATAATCCACTTTAGACATCAAATTATTTGGATTAGTCCCATCAGATGCTGATCTTTCATGCTCAAATTGTGCTGGGACTCCCAAATTCTGTCGATGTGGATAATACTGCAGTGATGCTGATGACGGTTGAGATGATGGAGATGCACTTCTATCAACTGAAATTGGCGGTGGTCGATGACCATTTGGAGGAGGCATCTGACCATTTGCTTGACGTTCTTGTTGTGGAGGAGCATGTGGAGCTTGACGCAATGGTCTTGGACCTCGTGGAGACGCTGGTGAACCGCCAGCTCCTGGTGGAGGTGGGGTACCATTACCTCGAGAGAAATTTGGTGTCAACCCCGCTTGTCCACTAGCCATTGATACCTGGCTATTATTAGAATGCTGAGAGCCAAAACCTTCACCACTGACATTGTCATTTGGCGTCGAATTTCGGTTTTGTCCTTGTGGTAGCTGACGTTGTTGTGACTGTTGCTGCTGTTCATCTCTCAATCCACCACATCCCTTGTACCCATTAGAAATCTTTCGAGCTAACAAATCCTTGATATTATTGGTCCATTCATGAGAAGACCATTTTTCAGATCCATTCAAAGATACAACCATAATCAAATCCCTCACCTCCAAATATTGAGTTCGAGGCAACGTTGGCATACCAAACAATAAAGACCTCATGTCACTCTTATCAGCATTCAACCGAGCTGGTCTTCCATAAAGTTTAAACACATCCAATGTTGGAATCAAAAATCTAATCAATGTTTCAAATCCAAGTACACCAGCGTGTTGTTCAGGCATCATAAACACTGACGCATCCTTTTCACCAGCATCACTACCATCATTAAACTGAACTCTCCCTTCAACTTTAATCAATGTCGAATTATTGACCAATACTGACCGCATTGGATATACCGCATATGCTGCATATGCACCAGTAACAATTGCCAACGGAGCCTTTTTGGTCTTTTTATCTTCATAAAACGCAATAGTACCGGATGGAGCACCCTTTGGCTTCTTCTTCTTCTTGCCATCTTCTGGTGTAACAACTGTATAACATTTTCTCCATGGCATACCAGATCCAAAACGAACAGAGACCCAATCTTCATGTCGATATTTAGTTTGTGATAATAATGTTCGAATACCATTCAGTTTTGAACCCTTTGAAGATAGTAATGCACCGGTATACGCTTCTTGAAGACAAGCATATTCAAACACAGACAACCTTAAACTTGCAGTCCAATTTTGCAATAAATCAGTAGTTGCAAACTGCAACAAGAATCGATTTTTCATAGTCGTTGACAAAACAATAATGTTTTTCAAATCCCCAGATGGAGAAGGCAAGGTATCTATAGATTTAAACGTCGAATCGGTAATATTGATATAAGTTGGAGTTGGTTCTTTATCACCAGTTGCTTGGTTTAACGACTCTGCGTCCCAAATGCTTAATACCGTACCAGTAAGTTTTCCATAAACCTCCACCCATCTTCTATCATGCACTGGTTTACCATCTAAAAATATTGTTAGTTTTGTTTCACTGAATTAGGGGCTAAAAGAATGTTTCAAAAAAACCTTAAAAACACACGGAAAACAGAAGCTCCATTTCCTCAAAAAACACTAAAAGGCTATTAAACAAAAAAAAAAAGAATAATAGCCCATAGAGTATAATAATATATTTTTTTTGTTTGTTTGAAAAATTGGAACCTTGCCACGGTATGATGGGGTCCTAAAAAAGTCTTCTTTGAGTAACGGAAGTGGTAAATATTTCAACCGCAAACCACACATACCAGTATTCAAATCAGATAAAATCATAAAATAACCATCGGTATAAGCTCTAGATTGTTGAGACGAGAGTAACGTCAGAATGGGTATCATTTCTGGAGGAGTATCTTTCGGAAATACAGTTTCCGTTGGCATGGGTCCAGACGCCGATACGGGCCGACCGGATGGAAGTTTTGTAGCGGCGCCAATGACATTACCAGCTCCACCAGCACCACGTTGTTGTTCACCAGGTTGAGGTAGATTTGGAGAAAATGAATTCATATCCATCGTCGCTGGAGATTTAAAGACTGGAGTTTCTGGTGATTGTTGATTTCCCTGTGCTGCAGAATTTGAGCTGTTTGAAAAAGATCGAAAATGTCTTGACATAGCCACCTTTTAAGCAGTGTTGTTTTTTGGTATAGACAAAAACAACAACAAAAGTGGGTATAAACAGGAACAATGAAATAAAGAGAGTCCTGTAAGAGTGGTAAGATCCAAAAAAAAAAAAAAAGAAGAAGAGGAACAAGAAACAGCAACTTGTTGGCTCTTTAAGGGCAGCGGTTGAAAGCAACTAGGGACGAGTAAAGAAAAAAAAAAAAAAAAAAAAAAAGTGATTGTCAGGAGAACAAGGGACGGGGAAACGTAGGATTTATGGCAGGTGAAATGATGTTTCTTTTTCAACGTGCTGTGTGTTGCAGCTAGCGAGTTGTTGACTTAACTTGGCCGCCCGCGGCGACCGAGCGAGGAAAAATCCAGAGCGCTAAGCGCTTCCAACTCCCAACGTCACAGGGTTTTTGAATTTTTCTTTTCCTTTTCGAACGGCCGGGTATCTTGGAACGGAATCTCAACCAAATTGAGACGCACTCTTTTGTCATGGGTTAGAACTTTAAAAGGCTATTTCTGTTGGTGGTTATTTAACGTTGTTGATTTCTGTAATAACTAAACTCTGCACTAGGAAGAATTACCGTTCGTTTGTTGGGGGAGGGGACACAGATACAAATCCAAATCCAAACAACTCGTACAATATTGCTCCATTTCTGCAATCCGGTAGAGTAGAATTGCGGCTGTGTTCGTCTATGGTTTCCCTTTGTTTTTTTAATATCTGGCAATTTGGGTAGTAGATCGGTAGAAAAGTGGCCGCTGTCTTAGATGTTTTGTCAAAGATTTGCAATGCAATGACATCATGACATCAGGAGAAAAGCACTGCAGAAGAAGATGCCAGCAAAGCAGTACAGTTTATATACCCCCTAGCTAAACGGTTTTACTCTCTTCAATTTAAAGAGGTTCTTTTTTTATTTTTGTTTTTCAAATTTGACTGCAGCTCTGCAGTTCTCTTCCTTAGCCACTGCAGGTGGCTGTGTGCATGGACTGCAGGCAACCCATGTACACAATGCGTACCATCGGTACCTAAAGTTGTAATTTCTCTGGTGGAGCACATATCTGAACGGCGCCGTTTGGTGGTAGATAGCCTAGGCATGCAAGTGAATGTGAACATGTTGGCGTCTTTAGTTTATTTTAGAAACTAGGGTGCTAGCTGCCGCATGGTAGTAAACCCCGGTGGTGGGGAGAGCCAATTGACAGTGTTTGAATTTTCTATCGTATCAAATAAGGAGCTATGGTACCACTTTTACCCTGTGTCCACTTCTAAACAAATAAACAACAGTGACCTACATTCCTTTCAAAAATGGGCACATAAATGTTGATAGGAAAGAAAGTATAAATCGAGAACGCCCTTAATACGCTGCATGCGGGTTGAAGATAGGATAAACTGACGCAAGATACGATTCAAGGGACCACTTTTTGAATCTAATTTTTGTCTAATTGGTAACTAGCTGTTTCCATAGTTTTGCACACTTTCCAACCTTCTTTTCGCTGTGGCTGAGATCACTGATATCTCACCACCCTGAATAAATGCGAAAGTATGAAACATGCGTCGTGAACGTCTCAGCATGCATCTTTTTTTGCTACATATTTTGGTTTGGATTGCGCATCGCAAATGTATTATTCCCCACAGTTATAACAATTACTCGTTACGCCATCAGTTGGGTAATATAAAGTCGATACATAGAATACAAAAAGAATAGTAATCTGATATGAAACGAGGCATCTCAAACTCACAGTCATTGCAGAAGCTTGAAAGTAATATTCCCTTATTCGTTATAATCCAGTTGCCGCACAGATGCGTAGATCGGTGCATTTTTGAACACACTTGAGAAGGCTATGTCAAACCATTGTTGAACATCTTGATATCGAACCAATATATTAGTAGTGTCTCGGACAGTGAAAGAAAGGGCAATGAATATCCTCACGTTGGGGGAAAAAAAACCTGTTTCATAAATTTGCTCATCCGAGTCAACCAAGTGACCGAAAGGTGTTTGCGCAGGAGCAAAGACATAGAGGGAACGAGGCTGTACAACTACAGCTATTCCATCGAGTTCAACGTCATTACCTTTAATCCGATAGTTCCACCTCCTGTTATGACAGATTCTTGATTCTTTAATCTCATCACCTCGCAGCAAGTCGACGGTTGACGTAAAACCCCGATAAAGTCGTCCCTCGTCACGTGGTGTATCACCATCTCGAATCAGGCTCCGGGCAAGCCGCAATATCACGCGCAGTGATAGGCAAATCAGACATCGGACAAGGTCTCGGTCTCGGTCTCGGTCTCTATTGTACACGTGAGATTTCTAGAATTGTAATCCCAAATCAGTCAAAAGCTTGGCAACAAGAATCGAGGAATTTACTGTTTTCAGACCCGTCGTAGTGCGTAGAGTTTGGCCATTTCGATAACAGTGTTCGGTGGATTCACATGACATAATCACGCAATATGGTGTTATCAATGCTAACCACCCATTCCCAAATGTACCCCCCATTCCTAGATTTACCCAAAGCGGCGGCGGCGGCGGCGCCAAACTAAAGCGTCGTGCGGCTTGAGAAGCTTGAAAAGAGACGAGCGCTCTAGTTTATTAAAAGTCATAAAAATTTTGATTTTCCATATATTCATAATGCATTACAAAGTACAAACTGACAGCAACCCCTTGGATCTTTAATCGTTGTAGTTACCACCTGCTGTACCGTCCAAGTTTCGAACAAAGCCCATGGCCTGGTCAATAGTATCTTGTTGAGAAGTCCCGTTTGGATCATAATAAGGAGCTTCACCATGTACAGTTACTCGAACAGCGTGTCGTCGAGATGGGTAGAACCCATAACTAGCGCTGTGGCAAGTAGATCGATTGTCCCAAATGGCAACATCATTCTTATTCCACTTGAATCGAACTGAATATTCAATAGAAGTTGCAACCAAGGTAAACAAATAATTCAAAATTGCTTCGGATTCAGAAGCTGGAATACCCTTGATACCCCGAGTAAAACCTGGGTTGACAAATACAGACTTGTAGCCAGTTACTGGATGAGTTCGGATAACCGGATGTTCAGTAATAACTGGATCTCGTCGAACTGGCCGGCCACCTCGGATGGAATCATTGGCTTGTTCATGTGCAGAATGCAAAGCTGTCATTCCTTCCAAGTACTGTCGGAATTTTGGAGACAATTGGTCATAAACAGCGTAGCCAGATACCCAGCCAGTGTCACCACCTTCACTTGGCCCGTCCAGGCACTTCAATGCAGTGTAAGATGGTGGTTGCAATTCATAGGTCACATCAGAATGCCACAAATAAGTTTGTGAGTATGCAGCAGTTGGTGGACGAGTTTCATCAGCCCAAACAACGTGGACTTCTTCCAAGTTTTGTTCCTTCCAAGCCTTTGGTTGAGAAGTAGTGGCATGCTTATGAAGCGTACCCCAATGTCGACCCAAATCCAATTGTTTTTGAATATCCAAATCCTTTTGGTCTCGGAAGAATACGACGCTTCGGTAAGAAATCAACAATGCCAATTCATCTCGAGCAGCATTGGATAAAGTAGCCAAGTTGCAACCTTGAAGTTCAGTACCAATCTTTGGAGTCAAATGAACAACCTTATCACAAGCGGCAAATAGATTGGTGTAGTTTGGATCGGCCTCCAATGCTCGGTCTCTGGTTTCAAAGTGTTCCAAAGGTGGATACTTGATATCTGGGAAGACTGGCTTCAGGTAGTCGTATTCATAAGTATCTTCGTGTGCCTTATCAAGCTTCAACTTGGCCAGATTAGCACGACTGACATCCATAACTCCCTTGAGATCAGGAGTGATAGGAGCAGCAGAAGAGGAAGATGCAGAAGTAGCGGTTGGTGGAGACATTTAACGAGATATTCAATAGTTCTTTTTGATTTTGTTCAAATATGATTCAGATGTTTGATTGATTTGATTTGATATAATAATAAAAATTGATACCAAAGGGCAGATGAACTCTTATTTATAATTTTTTCCAAGATACCACTGATTAGTAAAAAGAGGGGGCAAAAACAGATATATGGGGTTTTGAAACTCGATTTGTCAAATGTATAGACTCAGACTCTCGGCTGACAAGCCCATATTATTATTATTTTCTTCTTCTTTTGGTCTGATTTATGAATCATAAATCGATATGCAACGCAATGTCACGTTCTTTTAGAAATAGCGTGCGAAATATGCTCCGTGTTTTCCGCGCGGTGGAAGTGTGTTTTTGTTTCTGACAGGAAAAAAAAAGGATCGTAATACCTTTGTCAAGTCGATGGTGTAACGTCCTGAGGCTCATCACGCAATCGCGGCGCACAAATGTCGCCATACGAAAAAATAGGTTCGGGTTTAATCAACCAGATCAACCCCATAGAAAGCAAACTTTATCAATCAAAGAGAAGGAGAAAAACAGTTTTTTTTTTTTTTTTTTTCTTTCCTTTCTTTTCGTTCCCGTGTGAAATTTTATGCAATGGGAACAGAGTGAAAAACATTACAAGTTTCCGCTTTTGGAGCTAAACGGGATGCAGAGTTTGTAATTCGGCATTAAAGGCTCCTCCTCCCCGGGTTGATTATTACTGCACGGCGTTATAACTATTATCTCCCAACAGGTTCCGAAACATTTTTGATATAAAATGGCCACTCCTCCGCGTAAATTACTGAACCTTCTCCGCGTAAATTACTGAACTGCTACCACCATCACCAATTTTGACAGATCCTGCAGTCGTCACACCAAATCGGCAAAATAATAACCAACGCAACGGAGTCGACCGTACATATGGAGTTTTTGAAACCCCCACCCGTATAAATGACAAAAATAGCTGAGTCTTGCCGATTCGAGAATGGTTCATGATACGACGGGATAATCGGGTCTTTGGATCGAAATCAACGAGAGTTTTACCAGGTCTTCTGATCAGTCCCTATCAGACTATGACGCCAATCCCACCTGCTCAAAAGGGTTTTACGATCCATAAAGCAAATATCCAATTTATCTATCTACAAAAACAGCGAGAAATGAGAAAATGTGTGCGCCGCCCGCTCTAGGGTTGTTGGTCTTTACCCCTGCGAATATTACTGACCACTGCGAAAATTACTGACTGGGACCAATAGAACCAATGTGCATCATATTTTTGATAACACACGGCACTATGGATCTGGCCAAGTTGCATATGGCCAATATATTGGATTGAGTTTTGATAAAGATTTGATTTTTTGTCCTAGTTTTCGCTTTCTGATCCGACTAGTATGAGTGGATGTTGCTATCGATGAGCCTCGCAAGCCTCACTTTCTCAGGCTTTTCAGAGAAAGGCGGTTTTTTGGGGGGTTTTTCTATGGGCCAGCTGGTGGAACTCCCACCCAAAACCACAATGACATATTCAGTAATTCCGCTTTTTCAGCCTGGCTTGCATGGGTCCGAAAACGCAGCAGAATTGGCGCGCCCGCACAAGCTGTACGTAATTTAGCTGAATATGATCCCCTTCTGGAGTATTTTGGTCCTCCTTGGCGTATGAAGAAATGTTAGTCTCCAGGGTAGTACTGGCGCTAATCCCACCCGCATTTGGTGCTTTGGCTTGTAGATCCCACTTTCTCTGCGTAATTCACTGATCGTGTAAATTACTGAACGGGTCGACACACTGGAGTGATGGAAAGAATATACGTTGCTATCTGGTGATTTCCACCCAAGGTGATTTTAATCCATTTTGAAGAAGTAGTTTTGCTGAATTCGACCAAACCACGACAAACACTGAATTTTTTGCATCTAAAACGAGCTTAGTGGGTTCTCCACATGTTGGACTATTTTCCTATGTAGTTTATGGTAATACTATTCCACTGTCTACCCAAGATATGCTCTGGAATTCACTAGATGGTGGTTTAAAGAGGCTCTTTCTTCTTTTTTTTTTTTTCTTTTGGAGTCTCAAAAATCTTAAACTTTGACGATGCGATCGTCTGTGTGTGCTGTGTATTGGGCCGTCAGCCGGATGCAGGATGTCTGGTTATCCTTTTTCTTTTTTTTTTCTTTGAACCATTTCGGAAACTTTGAACTTCTTTGCCGATATAATAAAATTATACAAAATAAAAAGCGGTGGCGTAAATTACTGAATTTACACATAGTCTATAGGTCTTAAACGTTGCTATCTGAACATTTCCACTCTTTTGCTGTTTTTAATGATATTTTGTACAACACTACCCGCTTTGCGGCGGTACAGTCTCACCCTTTATCACCCGATTCCCCTTGACGAGTACAGTCAACTCTTTCGGCGTGTGTATTATTCCACCTAATATTCAACTTCAACTCCAACAATTCGGCTGTACTCAAACTCAATCTCAAGATACTCACTAGTTACAAATTACCCGAGGTCCGAGCCGCATCTTGAGGCGCGCTTTTTAAGCGAAAAAACCAAACAGCCTTGGTCGGAACTCCGGCCGGCCGCGCCTATTGAATCCACACCCAACACAGCTTTTTTAAACAGCTTTTTCGGTTATAACACAGTGAAGCAAAAATGATGTCTTGTTTAATATCGTTTGTCAACGACATTATCGAAGTTTCTGTAAGATACCCGGCTGTTGGAGGATTATTCGCTGTTGCATTAGTTATCGGGCTGTTCAAGATTGTTTTGACAGTTTTATCGTACAGTGCTGTTGTTGCCGATGCGTTCCTACTTCCAGGTGCCAGTTTGAAAAAATATGGCGCAAAGAAAGGCGCTTGGGCTTTAATCACTGGCGCTTCTGATGGTATTGGTAAAGAATATGCATACCAATTGGCTGCCAAAGGGTTTAACGTGGCTTTGGTGTCACGAACTGAAAGCAAGTTGCAAGCGCTGCAACTTGAGATTGAGACCAAGTACAATGTTGACGCCAAATATCTAGCGTTTGACGCGTCTACTGATCAAACTTCTAATTACACTGCTCTTGAGGAATTCACGGACAGCTTGAAGGGTGTCACTGTGTTGATCAACAATGTTGGCCAATCTCACTCTATTCCAACTCCATTCCTTGAAACCGAAGATAAAGAAATGCGAGATATCATCACCATCAACAATATCGCCACTCTTCGATTCACTCAGATTGTTGTGCCACGAATCCTCAAATCTATCGGTAGTGGTGTCTCCAAGCGTGGGTTGGTTCTTACCATGGGTTCTTTTGCTGGATTGATGCCAACTCCATTACTCGCTACTTATGCCGGGTCAAAGGCGTTTCTTCAAGCATGGAATAATGCACTTGCTCGGGAATTGTCTCCACAAAAGATTGATTGTCAAATGTGTATCTCCTATTTGGTTACATCTGCCATGTCGAAGGTACGACGTGCATCTGCAATGATCCCAGGTCCAAAACCATTTGTCAAATCGGTACTAGGATCAGTTGGACGTCGAGTGGGCGCACAAGAACGATATGCGACAATGACTCCTTATTGGTCCCACGCGTTGTTCCATTGGTGGGTTGAGAATACTGTGGGCATCTGGTCTCGAATTGTTGTCAGCATCAATTATAGTATGCATGTTGATATTCGAAAACGAGCGTTGCGGAAGGCTGCTCGTGATGCTAAGAATAAATAGGCATTTCTGCTTTGATATTAGTATATTCCTCTGCGCATATATATATGTCCCCTAGTTCAAAAACGTCGCGATCGCGTTTTTTTTTAATTTTTTTTTTTTTTTCCCTATTTTTTGTTGTTTACCTTTTTTAAAGCGTGCGCAAATTTAACCGCGGGCAAATATTTTTCTCTCCTTTTTAAACCCTCGCCAGGTTCTAATCGACTAAACAAACACAAATCCACAAAACAAAAACAAAAAAAGAATTTGAATTTGAATTTGACTTTGAAAACAAGATATGGCAGAAATTGAGGGATATCAAAAGTTGGAAAAAGTCGGTGAAGGTACGCGTGGAAAAACAACAACAACAACCACAAGAACACTTTGGCTAATCAATCTCAAATAGGTACTTATGGTGTGGTTTACAAAGCTCGTGATATCGAAAACGGAAACCGTGTAGTAGCACTCAAAAAGATTCGACTGGAAGCTGAAGATGAAGGGGTTCCATCAACTGCTATTCGAGAAATTTCCCTGCTTAAAGAAATAAGAGATGATTATATTGTAGCGTTATACAACATTGTTCACTCGGATAGTCGCAAGTTGTACCTCGTGTTTGAATTTCTAGACTTGGATTTGAAGAAATACATGGAGTCAATTCCATCTGGTGAAGGGTTAGGATCACCAATGGTTAAACGGTTCATGAGCCAACTTATCAAAGGTACCAAATACTGCCATTCACATCGAATTCTGCATCGAGATTTGAAGCCTCAAAACCTTTTGATCGACAAAGAAGGTAATCTCAAATTGGCCGATTTTGGGTTGGCTCGAGCATTTGGGGTACCTCTAAGAACTTATACTCATGAAGTGGTTACTTTATGGTACCGAGCACCAGAAATCTTGCTCGGAGGACGACAATATTCTACAGGAGTTGACATGTGGTCGATTGGGTGTATATTCGCTGAAATGGTGACTAGAAAGCCATTATTCCCTGGAGATTCCGAAATTGATGAGATCTTTCGAATCTTTCGGTTATTGGGTACACCAAATGACGATACCTGGCCAGGTGTCACATCTTTGCCAGATTTCAAGACGACTTTTCCAAAATGGTCTCGACAAAGTTTGCCAGATCATGTACCTGGATTGGATGGTGATGGGATTGATTTGTTGGAGAGTTTATTGGTGTATGATCCAGCAATGCGAATAAGTGCAAAGCGGGCTGTATTACACCCATATTTCGAGGTGAATATCGCGGACCACGGAGTAGCTGTATAAGAGAGATGGTGTAGGAGCAGGAATTAGGAATTAGGAATGAGTTTAAGGATACCAAATATTATTTTTTTTAATGCAAAACTTGAAATGAACTTCTAGAAGTAGAACAATGCGTCGTGGTTGGTCGCCAGAGAAACCTAGTTAGTCTCAATATGCATAGCCTGGCTGGCTTCCCCCACTTGTGTCTAGCCCTGAAAAAAAAAGCCACCCCAACAGACCGGCACACGTTTGGTTGGGAATCAATAACGCATAATTGGTTCAAAAAAGGCGACGAAGTTAACAACCACTTTGAAATTTCGCCAACCCCCTCACCAGCTTTTCAAGAATGTCGGATACAAAAGTACAAAAAAAGCCAGTAAACTTTTCAAATATCCTGCTTGGAGCAGGATTGAACATGTTTGAGTATGTTTTGCGTTGTCGTTTTTTGATTCTTATTATCTAGATCACTAACTTTTTTTTTTTTTTTTTTTCAGAGTCACAACCTTGGGTCAACCGCTAGAAGTGGTCAAAACTACAATGGCAGCCAACCGAGGAGATACTTTTCCACAAGCAATCAAACGAGTGGTTGGTCGTGGTGGGTTTTTTGGATTTTATCAGGGGTTGATTCCTTGGGCTTGGATCGAAGCTTCGACAAAAGGTGCAGTATTACTATTTGTATCAGCAGAAACTGAATATCATGCAAAAACTGCTGGGTTGAACAATTTCACGGCTGGTATCAGTGGTGGTATGGTGGGTGGATTAGCCCAAGCTTATTTGACTGTTGGATTTTGTACCTGCATGAAAACTGTTGAAATCACTCGACATAAGCAAGCTGCTAGTGGTATCATTCCACCATCTACTTGGGCTGTATTCGGAGATATCTACAAACGAGAGGGTATTCGAGGGATTAATAAAGGTGTCAATGCTGTAGCTATTCGGCAATGTACTAACTGGGGGTCTCGATTCGGTTTATCCCGGTTGACTGAAGAAGTGATTCGAAAATATACTGGTAAGGTGAATGATGAGAAATTAAGTGCGGTTGAAAAGATTGCTGCTTCGGTGGTAGGTGGTGGGTTGTCTGCTTGGAATCAACCGATTGAAGTGGTTCGAATAGAAATGCAATCCAAGACTGTAGATCCAAATCGACCAAAGAATTTGACTGTTGGTAAAACTTTGAAATATATCTATCAGTCGAATGGTCTCAAAGGATTGTATCGAGGTGTCACTCCACGAATCGGTCTTGGAGTTTGGCAAACTGTATGCATGGTGGGGCTTGGAGATATGGCTCGGGAAGCTGTAGCCAAGATTACTGGTGAAAAGCCGGTTGCAAAGCATTAAAAAAAAACGTGTTTCTACTATAATTTTTTTTTTTTGTCTATTGTCCTCCGTTTTACGTTTCTCTGTTATTTTTTTATATTCTTTGTCTATTTTGGTAATACATGCGTTTTAATTTCTTGATATTTTCGTTTCTTGTCTCCTCCAAATCGATCATATAGATACAAGCCAGCAAAAGTGAGTACAATTCCAACCCCCTGTGCGGCGTCGACTTTTTGGCCAAACCAGATGATTGCGACTGTAATAACCACGATCCGTTTGACTAAAGAAGCGACCGAATAAGTCACTGGTGTTACCATACCCAAAACTTGAAAAGCCATGACATTTTGAAAAAAATGTACAAATCCATTGATCAAAAATGCTATCACCAAATGTGATCCTGTGCCATCTCCACTACCAACAACCCCCGCATCAGTTCCAAAATAAATACCTTGCGAATTGGCATAGTCTCTCACCAATCCAAACCCTTCTGAAAACACCCACAACGGCAATGTAAAGATAAATGCAAGCGATGAACAATAACACAGCATGTTCAACTTATCAAGTTTGCCCTCTCCTGGTGTAAGTAGTTTTTTGGAAAACATGTTTTGAGATACAAACACCAATGCGGCTAGTAATGCATAAATAATTCCCAAAAAGTTGGCACTAAAGTCTGCTGAGCATGTCATAATCACTCCAAACGTCAATGGAATCAACGATAGATATGTCTTGATTGGGTATTCCACTTTGAAAATTAGTCTATAAGCCGCTACTGTGAAAAGCGGCGATAATGCTTTGATTGTATGCACCAGTGATACTGGTATAAGAGAGGTTGACATGTGTGATAGAATATGTCCAGATAATTGAAACACCCCCATTGGAGCTGTCGCTAGGATCAGTTCCATAGTCGGCAATTTCAGCCCTCCGGTTGAAAACCCTCTTGGCAACGCAACCCACCTCCTCTGGGCTAATGATATCGAAATCAAACCAAAAACAACTGTCGCAGTAAATTGAACCATTGATAATGTCACTGGGTATGGAAATGACGTTAAAATTGCCTTGTTCATTGTATTAGACATTGCCGATGCTGTGTACCATAATCCACAGCAAAAAATCAACGGCACGTGCACCGGCACGGCCAAAGACTGGATAGCCTTTTGACTAGATTCTGATATCGATGACCTTCGTCTTGATCTATTTGGCATTTGATATCGCTAAATTGGAAAAGTGAAGAGGATAAGGGAAAGTGGCTATCTTTTGTGTGGGAAAAAGAATCAAAAAGGGAAGAAAAAAAAAACGCGGCCAAAGCGCCTTTATATTCACCACGTCTATTTTTTCTTTATTTTTGGGAACAAGCGACATCACAGGAGGTAAACACAATGCATAAACGCAACGGACCATTAATACTGGTTCTGGTAGCATTGGGGTTTCTCGGTGCGGTGTTCCACCAGTTTAAAACATCTGTTGGTGAAAGTGGATGCGAGTTAGTATGGATGTACCCTTCTTATGCTACTATCATGACTGGGAAGAAATACTCTGTCCATTTATACCGAGAAGGAGGCATTGATTTGGTAGTTCCTATTGGAATACCTGTGTTGTTTGTACCCGGACATGCCGGTAGTTATCGGCAAGGTAGAAGTGTTGGATCTTATGCTGCCAAACGACATGCTGAGGACAACTCGTTGCCTAAATATGATGTGTTTACGGCAGATTTTAATGAAGACTTTACTGCATTCCACGGCCAGACCAT
This sequence comes from Blastobotrys apis, assembly GCA_030557665.1. NCBI lineage: Eukaryota > Fungi > Ascomycota > Dipodascomycetes > Dipodascales > Trichomonascaceae > Blastobotrys > Blastobotrys apis. Next base: position 143,545 of record JAKTPN010000346.1, read on the forward strand.
GTTGGAACAGGCGCAATTCGTCAACGAAGCCATAAAATATATCCTGTCATTATACGAACATCAGGATTCTGTGGTAATTATTGGCCATTCAATGGGTGGGATTGTATCACGAGCTGCTGTTGCCTTGCCTAGTTATATCCCCGGTACAGTAAACACGATCATCACGCTGTCTACCCCGCATACTCTAGCACCTTTAACATTCGACAGTGATGTTATTACGGTATATGATCTGATTAATCAGTATTGGAGGCGTGCGTTTGCTAGTCAAGAAAACCCGTTGAATGGCATGGCGTTGATTTCTATTACCGGGGGGAAACGTGATGCAATGGTGAGTAGTGAGTATTGTTCAACCACATCGCTTGTCCCACCAACGCATGGGTTTACAACTTATACTGCGTCGATTCCAGAGTGTTGGACTGAGGTGGACCATTTGGCAATGGCATGGTGTGGTCAAATGAGAAAAGCGGTTGGTGAGGGGCTGCTTAACATGTGGGGCAAGCCCTTGGAAGGTAGAGTCAAGGCATTTGCGGACCATTTACTAGGGTTTGAGAACCCGTACAGCGATAAACTTGAGGAGGGTAAAGCAGAGCATTTGGAAAATTTTGAAATAAAAAACTACGTGGAAAATCCACAAAAAACGACACTTATTCCGGTGGTCAAGGGCGCAGTTGCATGGACCAAATCGGCGCGAGTACTAAAATGCAACAAAAATGTCACCTGTGTGCCAATCAAGCCACATAAAATCCCACTTTCAGAAACAAATCAACCGTTCAAGCAAAAATCGGTCAACTTTTATCACATCACCGACGGGGCGTATTTAGCAGTGGTGCCCAGCGAGCCTAACGAAGATGAAGATGGGTCATTTACAACTGCAACCACACAAAAGGTTTTGGGATGGGAAGCACGGACCGGACAATCGATCAAAATCCCCAAAAACTCGTTTGTTGACTTGTCTTACCCCTTTATTGAGTCAAGCTTGTTTTCTTACAAGTTGTCGGTGGGAACGAAAGAGCAAGAGCAAGAACAAGAGAAAGAGTCGGGCCGGTACTTTGAGCCCCTGGTGCGGCATTATGTCAATGAGCCGTACGAGGCGCGCTTCCATGTCAACATGAAGAATAGAAAAGAGCCCATCTCTATCCAATCAAATGCTCCTTACATGCCGTACACCGCTAACAAGAGAAATAACCTACATCTGCAGGTTTTCACGCCGACGGAGTGCACAGTCAAGTTGGAGCTTGATATTTGGGCCAGCATGGGGAACCTGGCATTACGGTATAGAATCATTGCCGCAACAATGCCATTAGCAGTGGTGTGTTGTGTCCTGGCGATCCAAATTTCCAGCTACAACTCATATGGACAGTTTATTTCATTTTATGAATCGCTGTCGATCTTGACAAAACGCGTGGCTTTGCCAGTGGCGGTGCTGTCTGCTGCACACTTTGCCACCACAAATGAAACAGTTCGAACTTTGCTCCGATCGCTGCAGATACCTAGTGAAAAGGCAAATGTCGAAAGCATGCAAGCATTCATGCCAGAGCTGCGCCAAAACGAGTTGTTTCTTGGTTTGAAGGACCCATGGCTATTCTATCTCGGGCCATTGTTCTTTATTGTATCTGCAGGACTGGTCGCAATTATCAATGGCGTGATTGTAGCGCTTTCGGCGGGGATTTCAGTGGTGATTCGCAAGTCGCTGCCACCGCAGCCAGTGGCAACTTTCCCTGGATTCCGGTTCACATCGCGGCGCCTAGTCGTCGTTGCCTTGATGTCTCTCTTGGTGCTCTTTGTCGTGCCATTCCAGCTTGCATTTTTAGTAGCCGCCGTCGTGCAAATATTAGCCAACGCGGCGCGGGCACATCGAGGAGTGCGTGAGCTGAACGACAGTGCCGAGAGTACGACGCGACGAAGCAAGACTGATTTTGCCAATTTCAACGTTTCCATTGCAAACCTGCTTATATGGACCAGCATTATCAACGCGCCAGTTCTGGTGGTATGGGCTTTGAACGTTAAGCGGGGCCATGTTCCCTTAAGATTCTCGCATCACAACATTTTGTCAATCTTGCCAGTGTTATTACTAGTGGAGACGCTAGCTGCGGGGAACATGATGCCACGAATGCATACAAAGCTGCAGAAGCTGGTAACAATGGTGCTTTTGGCGTATATTACTTGCTATTGTGTACTGTTCGCCCCACTACATGCATACATGCTACATCATTTGGTCAATGTCTTGTGTACTTGGTTCTTGGTGGTATATTTAGATGATCCAGCAACAAGACGTAGAATCGAGTCGATTCCAAGATCGAAAATTTTGTAAAAAAAAAAAAAAAAAAAAAGTCGAATGAATAATAATGAAGTAATAATCTCTTAAGTAATTTTTAATATCTTTTTTATACTCTTACTTTGTTGAGCCGCTCGTGGTTGGGAGAGGGTTGACAAGTTGACATTGACAAAATAAATCCACCATGGACGACGCGGACGGGATTTCGCTAGAAGAAACCAACAAGCTACGAATCCAACTTGGGTTGAAACCGATCCCAACTCCTGAAGAAGAGCAATCACAGGATGTAACAGCTAGGGATGAAATTTCAGTAGAAGAATCGAACCGGATCCGAGCAAGCTTGGGGCTGCGACCGATAGAAAAAGTCGAGACACAAAGTTCTGTAGATCAGGATACAAAGGCAAGAGACAACTGGTTGAAGAAAAAACAAGAAGACGACCAGTTGAGGAAGAAGGAACAAGATGGGAAAAATCAACAAGAGCAAGAGGAAAAAGAGCTGAGGAGACGGCGATTACAAGGCAAATCTGTAGGTGAAGGCGAATCAGTCACGACAACATCATTCTTAAAAAACCTCAAAAAGAAACCCCGAGTGGTAGTATCTCACGACGATGATGAAGAAGAAGAGGGAAAGTATACAGCGGACGATGTTGCCGGGTTGAAAGTAGGCCATAAACTAAGTGATATTCAAGATCTGAACAAAGATACCATTTTAACGCTAAAAGATCAAAGTGTGATGGATGATGACGGCGAAGACGAATTGGAATCAAGTGCGCTAAGAGACCAAGAAAAGCTCGACCAGGACCTAAAAAACCGCAAAGGGCAACAGAAATATCAAGCATGGGAAGATGGCGATTACCTCGACCGGTTTGACGAACCTGAACAAGAATCGTTTATCCTTGGCACGTCCATGTCTGGGAAATCCCAGAAAACCCCCAAGCCAGTACCGCAATCTATTGATTTTGAGATTGGGCTGAGTAAATCATCTAGTGACTACATGCCGGTTAAAAAGCCAGCAAAGTTTAAAAAACCAAAAAGGAAAGTCGCGGTACAATCAGTGAAGCGGAAACGGACTGAGGACGACGACGAGGAAGACTACCAGGTGCAGCAACAGATGGACTTTAATGAAGATGATGAAGACTTGCAGGCAACGTTAAGCAGTAATCGGAAACGAGTGCAGAAACAACGTCGGGTTCTAACGCCTGAAGAAATGGCACAGCAAGTGTTGCAGGAGACGCCTCAGGAGACGCCAAAAGTTAATCGAGGGTTCTTGGAAGCATTAAAAGAGCAGAATCACCCGGTTGAAGTTGAACAAGAAGAGCAACAACAGGAAGACGAGCAGGAACTGGAACTAGCAGCAGAGCCTCAAGGGCAAGTCGAGACTGTGGAAACGGAAGCGGAAACTGAATCGGATTCTCAACCTTTTCTTACCCCTGCAGCTGAAGAGTCCACAGATTTGCCCAAAAACGCAGGCGTTGAAGCTGGTGGAATGAGCTCGACATTACAGCTTTTGAAACAAAACGGGCAGCTGGAGCAAGACGAGGCGTTGGAAGCTAAGCGCCGCAAGCAGCGCGAACTGAGTTTGAAAAAAGATGAACTAAGACGATGGTATGAACGTGAAATGAAATCTCGACGAGAAGATGATGATCGGAAATATGCTCACCTTGGCAAACAACAACGTGAAAAGAGGCAAGAGGAGAGGAATCTGCAGCTATCCAGAGAGTATAATGACCGATTGGAGCACTTGTTCAAACAGTACAAATTCGAAGTCAATATTGCTCATCATGACGCTCATGGCAATGAATTGGATGAAAAACAAGCCTACAAACAATTGTCTCATCAATTCCATGGTGTAGGTCCGGGCAAGCAAAAGACTGAAAAACAATTGAAGAAGATGAAGGATGAGAAAAAACGCCAAGCTCAATCAATCTTCAACCCATCTTCATCTTCGTCAAAGGGCCCAGTAAGACTGCAATAGTAAAATCCATAGTAAAATTTTATCTCATTTTTTTTTTGTTTTTTTGTGAATGTTTATAGTATATTAAGAAAGAAAAAAAAACCCGTATTTCAAAAGAATAATAATAAAAAAAGAATCAAAACAATTACAAAGCAATGGCCATGCCACCAGCAACAATAGCCCCTAGAAGACCAGCGTTGACAAGATGGCTCATTGCACCACTGTTAGCAGCAGCTTCAGAACTAGAAGGCCTGACTTTGTTATTCGTGTTATTAGAAATAGTGCCATTGGCGTTGACAACGTTATTGTTGGTGTTAGTACCGTTACCGCCCGTCACGAAACCACTAGTGGAAGATGCAGTGGCAGTAGCGCCAGTTCCAGTGGCGGAACCAGAGGCGACAGCAGTGTCAGTGGCAGTACTGTTACCAGCAGACCCAGATTCAGCAGCAGGAGCCGTGGTAGAAGTGCTGTTGGTAACAGCACTGGTTTCTACAGCGGCCGTAGAACTAGCAGCAGAAACAGCGGCAACAAGTGTAGTGAAAACAATTGTGAGCTTCATTATATCGAATTTGCTGTGTTGTATGTTGTTGATAATAACCAAAAAAAAAAAAAGTCGTTATATGTAAAAATATAATAATAAAAGCGAATGCGTCGTATAGAAAAAAAGGTCGAGGTTGTTGTTTTTAAAGAATGTTCAACACAAGCAAAAACGAAAAATACAAGTTCAGAAGAAAGTGGTAGTCTGGTATATAAATAGTATATATATCAGATGAAAATCTAGAGAGTTGTTTGAAGAGAAGGAAAAATAAGAGAAGAAAAGAGAAAAGAAAAAGCATTCCCCCAAGGCGGATTTCCTTAGCTATTTATGAAGATTCTTTTCTTCTCTTTTCAATTGTGTACCTCTTGGTTTACACTCTGATCTTTTTTTGGAAGATAGCTGAAAAAAAAAAGGAAAAAAAGTTAAGGTTTGTTTGAACTCTAATTTTTTTTTATGGCAAGTCGTCGGATTTCTTATCGATCAGGAATGTGTATACTTTGTTGTTTGTTATTGTTCCCTGGCTGTATAAGTCTATCATGCTTAATTGCTTGTTTTTTTTTTTTTCCAGTGAGTTCTTTTATTCCGGTGTATACCTAAAAATCTATCAAAAAATGTTCTCTTGGCTCTTTTAGGTACCGTGCCTCTGTTGATCAAAAGTGATCGACATCATCGCGCGGCGGAAGCCTTTCAATCCCATCTGCGGCGCGAGGTTGCATCAGAAATAATCAAAACATCACCCTTTAAGAACCAAAAAGAATATTAAATCCCAGACTGAAGAAAGAAGATACCCGAACTACCACTACAACATCAAAAAATAAACAGATACGTTTGTACCACGTTACTTTACTAGGGGAGTATAGAGGCGACGGCTGAAAACCCTTTTTTCACCCAAAAATAGACTGAAACTGTAAAAAACCTTTCAGACAAACAAAAAACATGGAATTTTGTCCGTTGCAACAGTCTAATGGCTTAATACCACTCATAGTTACTCATCTTTGTCGGCCCTTTCTCCTTCAATGTCAATGTCAAAGCCTGGTCGGCCGGCCGTTTCGTTTAAACTTTAAACAAACACCGTACAACAAAACAAACAATAAACCTTACTGCGGGAGTGAGTCGAAATGTATGTACGCGTGCACGTCCAAACCTGGTGAATTCAATTCAGCCGGGATGCCCAATTCGCATTTTGTTTTTGTAACACATTTGACCGCGGTGGGTGCCTTGGCACTAGCCATAGCCCCGTACACGTCACTGTGGACTATTAGTATAAAAAGTCTCACCAGATATACGTGTCTGACACAATGAAGGGTCATTGCGTTTTACCGGTCGTTCGAACGCGTTTTAAACCTTGTTTGGTTTTTGTTGCTCTCCTTGACACTCCCTTTTTAAACTTTTTTTTTTGAACAACGCCTTGGGTCAGAAAAGAACCTTGATTCTTTCTTTTTGACAGATCAGGCTTATACAAGCAGAATTCAGAGGAAAAACTGCCCGTCCACGTTCCGATTAGGTTGGAAAAGACCCACACTCACGGACCATATTGCAAAAAAAAAAAAAAAAAAACAACAGCTGCATAAGATATGCGGAATCCGTATCACATACATATTGAATACATGCGTATCTCATATGTATTCCAAAAATCCTAAAAACAACATGTTTCAGCCAACACAAACCACAGACCCTTTGACGTTACGCTCCATTGCAACCTCATTGATTCGAAATCACATGGTAAAGGTCGGCCCCGCCGCGCTGTGATTTGTCTCTTGAACCCGCTGGAAAATAAATGGTCCGTATTTGTAATTATTTCTATTAGTCTAGATCTGTTTCCGTCAAAAAAGAATCGCGCAAAGGTAATACGACATCCTGTGCCCTCACACGCTCCTGGAGGGTTAGAGACGAAAGAAAAATAAAAGGTTGGTTGCGATTGTGACACATATGATCCCTTTGCCTCCCCCGCCTTCGTCTTGTCCCCCTTGATAAAAAATAATTCCGATCGTGGAAAAAAATATGACTATTCCCGTCGACGTCAGCAGATTCGAGAGAATAAATCTCACGATCATTCCCCCGCCGCAACCCCCGAGTCCGGCCGCCCACCCATTCTGATTCCACCCAATTACTAAAAACAAATTCACAACTAGAAACTAACAACCAAATGTATTTTTGGTATATTCTAAGAACAAAAAAAAAAACAGAAAATATCCACGATATGCAAAAACAACCAAAAAGCGGTCCTCACCGGGAATTGAACCCGGGATCTCGCCCACCCTAAGAGCGAATCTTACCACTAGACCATGAGGACAAACACCGAAAAATTTTCGCGGAAATCTGATAACTCGCGTTATTTTCAGCCGCATACGCGGCGGCTGAGAGATTTTAACAGTAGAATAGTTATCTATTACAAGTTTGAATAACGCTTGACGAGAGTACTGGAAATACTCTATATTATAGTTTACTTTCTATATCTGTAGCATGAAATTTGAAATGTTGGTTTTTGGTTGGTCTGTAGAACCCTCGAGACTGCTTTTCTTGCCAATTGCACATTTTACAGATGTCCCACGAAAACGCATTCCACTCATTTGAGATCATGCTGGATTTGATAATGCCTCTAAGGGATTTTGCACCGCGATGTATCAAACCTCGTGCTATAATTATAGTGGTTTGTTTATTAAGTCTGGCTATCTCACCGGAATACTCGCCTGTTCACACACCAGAGCCTTGTAGGCTCTCAACTTTATGTAAATATATATACTGTGAGGACAGTAGATGGAATGGAGCTACTTTAGGCTTACTGCCTTTCATTCAGGAAGTCGCCAACGTTGGATGTGGTTGAAAAAGCTGAGATCATGTTATTCGGCATAAAAACGCGTTTCACAAGTGACAAGCACATACATAAATTAGACTATTCTCATCTTAGAGGCTGGGTTCCTATTCTATGGGAAACGGATAGAAGTAAACTGCAATATTAGGCACTCGTTGCAATTATAGATGTCTTTGTAATCTAGTGCATAGTAAAACGGGTTGGAGCGCTCACCACTGCCTATACAGTGGCCGTTTCTACATCACATCTCATTAAAATATATACAAAAATATTTACATCATACCCCCCTTCAGGAGTCTGTATCTGGTCAATTTGGCTGAGACACCCCGTTTTCCCTCATCAATTCCTTCGCAGCAAAATTCGACACCCATCCTTTCAAAGCTTGATCAAACATCGTCAGGTCATACTCCTCCTTCTTGCGATTATACACAGCCGGTACCCGATCCACCTGGCAAAACAACATTGGTATGCTCGTGCAGTCAAACTGGGCCATCCCCTGCTGTGTCATCGGCATTGGCGCGGCAGCCAACATGATCGCTTTACCCTTCTCCTTGGTCCCGTTAATATGGTATGAATGCACTCCCTCAAGTTCACGAAATATCTTTGCATCAGGCTTTTTCATGGACGATTTACATTGCCCAAGTATCGTAAGTTCATTCCAAGTACCCATCAGATCTACCCCAGTATCCCCAGGTTTGCCGCATCTCGCCAAGCTCATGTTGAAATGTTGAAACAATGCATATTGAACGGTATATTCGTATAAAGTCCCTCTATACACCGCAGCATTCGTCGTGGGATTCGTTATCAAGTGCGACAAATAGGTTGGCAAATTCCAATGCTGCATGTTTGGTTGGGAACTTCACGCGGGTTCCAATGAACTCCACGAAACCTCTCGACATTTACAATATATATAGAGAAAATCAAAATATGTCGGAGGAAGAGCAGACGCATAACGATAGCCAAGAATATCCTCCTCAGGAAGTGTCTACGGCTCATGAAATGGCACGAGAGATTGAAGATATGTTGACCAACATGGTCAGTAAAATCGAAACTGTGGAGACAGAGCTGGCTCAAAAGAGTATGATCACGAATTAAATGCGCAACAGCTAACAAAGAAACAGTGGATGACGTGAGCAGGAAAATTAATAAACTAGAGAATAATTTTGATGCACCTCAGCTGGAATAGTAATAAAAAAATTATATAAAAAAAACAACAGATCTGTACAATTTACTGTAGGCATGAAAGGGCTTTGACCATCTGCATCTGCACATACACTAGCACCCGTGCGAAAAAAAAACAAATCGTCCCAACCAGCCAACCTTTCGCGAACGATTTTTTATTATACTTTTTCCATCACCAACAATGAAGAAGACCAAGAATCAGCTGCGTAGGGAACGTGCAAAAGAGAAGAAATCACAGCAGGCAGACCAAAATCCGGTAGATGAAAAACCTGTACAAATCAAAAAAGAAGAAGAGCAACTACCGAAACCCGACTATGAAGAATATGGTGAAATAGATGGAGAAACTGCGGAACAAGAGGATGACCATGATCTCAGCACAACGTTGGAAGATCCAATGTTTGCAGAATACAAGTCCATTTTGAACAGATTTTCAGCTGAGGAACGGCCCGAAGAAGTACAGAATGCGGAGGAAATGTTTTATAGTGACGATGGCGAACCAGACGATGAAATGTTGGAACAAAAAGTGAGTCGGAGGCAGATGAAAAAGATGAACAAAATACCGCTATCAGAATTGAAAGCAAATGCACCAAAGCCAGAATTGGTCGAGTGGTTTGATGCTGACGCTCCAGATCCAGATTTGTTGATCCAAATGAAAAGTGTCCGTGGGGCGGTTCCAGTACCGGAGCATTGGCAATTCAAGCGAGAGTTTTTGGCGTCAAAACGAGGACCAAGACGACGGTTGTTTCAGCTACCTGATTTCATCAAAGCGACAGGGATTATGGAGATGAGAGATGCATTAAAAGAAGACGACCGAACGCTGGCTCAGAAAAGTCGCGAGAGAGTAATGCCAAAGATGGGGGCACTCGATCTCGACTTTGTCAAGGTTAGAGACGCATTCTTCAAACACCAAACCAAGCCTAGGATGTATGGCTATGGTGATGTATATTATGAAGGGAAAGAAAACACGTCGGACTGGTCTCAATTTCGGCCTGGTGATGATAATATGAGCCAAGAACTCCGCGATGCATTGGGGATCCCGAATGGTGCTCCTCCGCCTTGGCTCATGAACATGCAGCACCACGGTCCGCCTCCCAGTTACCCAGGATTGCGAATCCCCGGGTTGAATGCTCCACCACCTCATGGCTCTGAATGGGGTTATCAACCAGGTGGATGGGGTCGACCACCGTTGGATGAGACTGGGAAGCCAATATATGCCGACTTTTCGTTGAAATCGTATGCACCAGTCAGTCATCAATTCTGGGGTGAATTGATCGAAGAAAGCTCAGAAGATGAAGGAGAAGATGAAGAGGAGGAGGGTGAAGAAGGTGAAGAGTCTGATGAAGAAATGGAAGAACAGGAAGCGCTACCAGAGCCGCAGCCGGCGTATGAACCTGAGCCAGAGGAAGACGATTCCGAGCAGGAGCCAGAGCCGCAACGTGAACCAACAATCACAACCACTGACGACTCGGAACCAAAGCAATTGTATCATAAACTTGAAGCTACACAAGGTGATGGCGCTGGGTTAATGGGAACTGGAACTACATATCAAATGCCTCGAAAGAGAAGGCGTTTTGATAGTTAAGAAAACTAAACCCCCCATTTTTTTTATGGTTCATAGATTTACATAAGATTAATTTATTTATTTCCGTTTTTTAGCTGACGATGATGATGAAGATGGGTTGCTTGAACTTGACCGACCTGCCATATAAGCCGCCATATCGAAATTTTGTACCTTATCCATAGCCTGTTGAGATTGCTTGGAAGAATCTTGCATCTCCTTAACTGTGTCAGGATCAAGATTCTCAGTAAGCTTTGGCAAAATGAATACCATACCAAGAGATGCAATGCTCATCAGCATCATTGGACTTTTGATCATATTAATCACTGAAAACTCTTCTCGTGGTACCACATATGTTGGTCGACCAGCGTCAATTACCAGTGGCGATACACTTGGACCCAAATCTGTATCAAAGCTGTGGCCCGCAAACACCTTGTTGATTTTAGTTTCTTCATTTGTCAGATCCACTCGATATGTCGCATCAGCAATCAATGGAATCGATTGCAATTCCAATGCATAGAGCCCCTCGGTAAGGTTGGAAAATGTGAAACGGCCCTTCTCGGTCAAGAAACCGTGTCGTGTTTGACCATCTTTTTTTGTCAATTTCAACGTCGTCTGGCTGACATCCTGGCTCGACAAAGGAACAAGACTTTGACTTAACGACCCTTGTAGGGTTAGTGCGTTGGCGGCAACTGCCAATAATAGTAGCAGTGCGATCATGATTCCTTAAAATATATATAAAAAAATGTGATGCGTGAGTAGACAAACTATGTGAGGTGGTGGTAAATTCCTTGGGAGCTCGCCGGCGTTTAGTGGTCGTGCATAAATCTTGTGAGGCGCTAAAATCAACTAGGGAGCTGGGTCAGATGGGGTTTCCCGTTTGATATCCTTCTTTTTCTTCACCTCAATTGGTTTGAAGTTGTTTTAAGAAAATGGTTGACATTGAAGCTGATATTGAACAAATTTCTAATCTGTTGAAAAATTTGGTAGCCGTTGATAACTACGAGAACTTACCTCCTGATGGATTGGCGTTAAAATTGAAGGCTGCATATGACTCTGGGGATCCGTTGATTTCGGCGCTTGTTCACTCTAAGGTTAACAAGCCAAAGGCGGCAAAAGTGGCCAAAGTAACCAACTTGGTCGAAAAGTCGAATGTTACTAATGGAAACGCGTTGAACGGGATTACGATGCCAGATATTATAAGGGCTGAATTCAAAGCTTCAAATGGAACCATGTCTGCCAAGGATGCAAAGGATACTAGTAGCCGAAAGAAGAAGAAGGAGGTTTGGCCACCCCCACTGCCGGAAATCAAAAACCCACGTCTCAAAAGTCAAGTTTTTACCCACAAGTCTGTTGCCAATCGTCGATATTATTTGGATAAGGTGGATGTTCTGCATGATCACAACGAGCGGCTTGAGTTTATCGGTGATGCCATGTTAAACTTTATCATGTCGGAAGTAGTTTATAAACAGTTTCCCAATCTCCCAGAAGGTGATCTTACTACCATCCGTTCTCAGCTTGTTTGTAACAACACTTTGTGGGAGTGGGCTACTGAATATGGATTGGAGAAGAAATTGCAAACCGAATTTGATATTTACTCTGACGTTGACGGTAAGAGATCCAAACTTGTTGCTGATATCATGGAAGCTTATATTGGTGGGTTGATTCACGAAGGTACTTATACTTTGAACGATATCAAGGAATGGTTGATCCTTCTCTCCAAGCCGTTGATGAAAAGGATAATTGAAGAACGAAAGCATACGAAGCCATTGAATAAAGAAGCCAAAAATGAATTGTATACTTTGGTTGGGTCTTCCGGGGTACGGCCACAATACATCACGGCTGTTGAAGGTGATAACTTGCATCCATTCACTGTTGAATGTCGAATTGGTGACGACGTGCTTGGTGTTGGTACTGGTTCTAATACCAAGGAAGCCGGCTGGCGGGCGGCGATGGACGCGTTGCAAGATGAAGAGCGGGTTCTTTACTACGCTAATTTGCGGCAGGAATTGCCATACAGTGATGCTCCATATTTCGAAGCTATTTCAAATAAGAAAGGGCATTCTTCTTCCGGCCCAAAGGATTTGCTGTACTCTGCTATCGGGTCTGTTGCGAACCGACCAAATTATGTATCCAAAATGATCAACGGGCGATACTATTGCAAGGTTTCTATGCGTGATGATGAGCTTGGTGGTGGTTGGGGTGCTACTCGGAAGGAAGCCGAGCATGAATCGGCTTTGATGGCGATTGATAACCGAGAGTTGATTATCAAGTGGGCCCAGTTCAAGAGTTAGGATTGGAGTTGTAACGGTAGGTTGGATGGGTTTTTTATTTTTCGAATTCGAGTTCGCATTTGCATCGCATATAGCTATATAATTATTTTGAAAAAAACGTGTTCAAGTTTAGCGAACTTGCCGCAAGGTACGCGGCGCCACCGGTATATGAGCCGTGGGACAGCCTACATGGCAGAGCTTTTCATTGAGGTTCCTAATCGATTTCAATATACATGCAGCATAACAACAGGCTTATCAATTTCCGAAGACTTCTCTCGAGATTGGTGGAGCCCGTGACTTCACCATCGACTTTTGAAGGCTGGGCATTTAGCAATGCTTGTCTAGGTGGTAATGAGCATCATTGTGCATATAGGCATCACGTCGACCGGCATTGTGGACCAAATTGCTATTTGGACGTTTGCATTGGCGAAAATGGACCCTTGAAAAAAACATGTAGTGGCTCCGTGTCGTTATTGACCATCAGTCCATAGGCGCGCTCTCCGATATTTGACAAACGCGACTCCTCCATTAAACTAAGATCTTGTGACGCGCCAAAGATAGAGAATAAAACAAATGGCTTTAATGACCTAAACTCACTTTCATTTATCGAGAAGAATTCTGGCTAATATTAAATGAGCGCATTTCTTAGGCGTGTGGATAGTGTTGGGTGCGGGCTGCCCTTATTATTCACAAAAAAAATATTGAGACAAAATTTGCTTCCATCCCAAATGATCTCCATTAGTGATTTGAACGCATTGGACCATGCCATGGTCCAAATCTCCAAAGGGTTTGATGTAATAACCAGCATATGCCCAGAACTCAGCAAGACTAAAGTAGAGGACATAAACGATGAGGTAGTCCAGAAGAAAATCCAGTCTACTCGGATTCAAATCGCTCGGAAAATCCAAAAAGCTCATAAGAAAGGTAAACTTCCACTGATTGATCAGTTACGAGGATTAGACACAGTCTGGGATATCGAAGAGCCTCAGAAGCTAAAGCTTCCAAAGGCTAACAAGAGAAAGCACGAAAGCAATGAGAAAAAATGGCCACCACCAATTCCTCAGATCTCGACCAAACTGGAAAAGCAGGTTTATACGCACAAGTCAGTCGCAGACAAGAAGCATTATCTAAGAGCAGGTGAGCTACTTCATGAGCATAATGAAAGGTTGGAATTCATTGGAGATGCAGTTTTGAATTTTGTAGTGACGGATATTCTGTATCGGCGGTTTCCAAACGCTAATGAAGGAATATTGACGCATATGAGGTCAAAACTAGTTCGGAATGAAAAACTATGGGACTATGCTACGGCATATGAAATGGACAAAAAGCTGGATATTGAAGAAAATCTGAAGCACACTTTGCATGAAAAAACAAAAAAATCAAAAGTGACAGCTGATATCTTGGAAGCATATATAGGTGGTGTTTGCATGGACTCTAGAGACGGGTTCAAGATTGCACAGGAATGGATTTGTGATTTAGTTGAACCGGATGTGAAGAGACTTGAGATCGTGCCAGACGTGGAACCATGCAATAAAGAAGCCAAAAATGACCTGTATGTGAGAATCGGAATGAAGGATCAAGCCCCGGCGTATATTACCACAGTAGATGGGAATTGCACTGGTAGTTTTACAGTAGAATGCAGGGTTGGCAATGACGTTCTTGGTACAGGCATTGGCAAGAATGCCAAAGAAGCTGGTACCAGAGCCGCAATGGATGCGTTGAATAACACAGAAAAAATTGAACATTACGCGGAAATCCGCCGCCAGACACCAATGAATGAGAGCCTGTCAGCTAAACGCCGGAAAGTTTCAGACTAGCAACTGTGGGTATATGTTTAATATTTGTAGGAAAAAAAAATTGTCGAAGTATAGTACTCTGTTTTTATATTCTGTTATATATTGGGCTCGATTCATATCCCATTCGGACGATTTCATTCATCAACCCAATTCCCCCACGAGCGGACTAATGGCGGCACTTGAGCGTTGGCCACCACCTTTACCGCAGATAGTGTCAACAGAGCTGCGTCAAAAAGTTTTCACACCTCGTTCAGCGAATCCTAATATTCGAAATCACAATGACCGGCTGGAATTTCTAGGCGATGCAGTGTTGGGGCAAATTGTTGCTGAGATTCTTTACAACCAGTCTGCAACGTTTACCGCTGGCCAAATGACCAAGTTGCGCTCAATACTTGTCTGTAATCATCAGTTATTTTTATACGCTAAGGAATATCGTTTCGAAAAAAGGCTACGGCGGACGATGAAAACTGGCAAGAAACACCAAAGAAGAGGCCATGGTATCACCAGAAAGTCAATGGCTGATGCCATGGAAGCCTACATCGGAGCAGTGTCTGTTGAAGCAGGTTATATCACGACCAAAGTATGGATATCAGAGCTAGTACGGCCATTGTTGATGGAGACATTAGACGGTTGGTATGTTAGTGGTAAACTCAGGTCAATCGGAGCGGCTAGGTTGTACCGTGGTATTACTAGGAAAGACCCTGAAACAGTTGTGATATCGGATGACGAGGTTATTGAAATTAGCTCTGACGAAGAGCTTATTTCTGAGATTGAAATATCAGACGATGAAGATGAAGATGAAGAGGATTATGTTGACGCAGGAGCTTCGGACAATAATGCTACCAGAAATGTTTCTGATACACCACGTGATGATGCTTATGATAGCGGCATGGACGACAATAACGACGAAACTGACCACGGCCGTGAAGGCGATAACAGTGAAAATAAATCTGAAGGTGATCAAGAAGATGGCGAAATAGTTGGCAAGAAACGACCTATTGATGCTTTGATTGATGCTTTGGCGTCACCCCCTACGACGGAAGAAGACCCGGAACCTAAACGCCGTAAACTAACTGCCGCATTGTTTTGATCCACTGGACCCACATTTCATATCCATGGCATCTTCAATTCTCCAGTTGGACAACATTCACAGGTATCTTGGGGCCCAGGATCTGTGTAACATACAAGTGAACAAGGCGCTTAGAGAAGCCATTACGCCTAAATTATGGAAGGTGGTATATTTATCATTCCATGACGACTGCCGTCAGTTTCCGTCCTTCTCCAAAGCCGGCAACGGGCTTCAACTGACTCACGAACTGGAGAATCTACAATGGTATATGAAAATTGATCTATCCAACGTTGTATCGTTTGTTTATGAAAGTAATAAACATGTGTTGAAGTATACTCAGAGACTGGTAGTGTCGCACCCATATTTTGTGAACAAATTTGGATACAAGTTCAGCGTGGAAAAATTCACCACGGAAGACGCTGTTGTTTGGACTATTCAATCGCTACCCAAGCTATTCCCCAGTGTCAGCTGGATTGAATTGGAAGCGGATGTGAGTGAAAGTACAAAGTTGAGCCGTATGGTTTCCAAAAGCTGGAAGCTGAAGATAGACCAAAAGATCAAATTTGATACGAAACAACGACTGGACAAGAAGATTGAAAGGCTCGACGTATTGACCCGTAAGCTACGGGTGTCGGACCGGATTGCGGTGGTACCGCGAATAATGATTGATTTTGAGCATGCATCCAAACATTTGACGTTGACAATCCACAATTACCATCCCCTGGAGTTGGATTATTTAAGCTATGATAGCATGCATTTGACAGTATATGACCAACGATGTCCGATTATTAACTTTCCTGGCCAAACATTACAACGGTTCACCTTTCGGATGCAGGATTCTTCATTTGGGGTGATTTCTGAGCGATTCCGTGAGTGTTCAATCCTGCAGGTTTTGGATTTAGACCAAAATTTTCACGTAAAATCGCTAGATTGGATTCCAAAATCGGTGGAGATACTTTCTATTTATGCCGATGGGGCTAATGACCAAATTGTGCCGAATATAACTGAATTGACAGTATATACCCAGGACTGGACGGTCTTACGGCAGCTGAAATGTCCAAACTTGACAAGTTTAACGGTACATCAACATCACAGGGGCCACGATTTCCCGCCGTCTATAGGCCAATATCTTCGGTTCATTAGCCCTGGTGTGCGCCATCTCCATTGCTCAAACGTGTCTCGTCAATCTGTTGAGACGTTTAAAAAAGAGACAATGTGGTTCCTTGATACGATTACAGTAAATGATATTTATGATACAACACCGTGACTTGAAAAAAAGGATTCAATAGCTGATAAGTATTAACCGCCGTCTGTTTATTATGGTTTATAAATTACGATATATTGTTTATCTCGTGCATCTTGAAAGAAGTACTGGCTTTACTGACAGGTGGATGCTACCCTCTTTTACGTATACTTGAAACATATCCAATTATAGTTTATTTCCAATTTTTTTTCTTCTTCCAACTAATTACTTCGTCATTTCTTTATATAATTTTTTTTTTGTTTTTTCTGTTGCTGTTCTACATGAATCCGGCCCGGGCTCTGAGGCCATCAACCTTGACCGATGCATATGGGGTTGTGTCTGCTTTGTTAAACGCAGCAGAGCTCTTGGCCATGGTTGGTGACGTTCTGGAAATCACATCTGTAAAGTAAAAGTCCTTGATTGGATTTACCAGTGCAGCTCCGGTTGGCTTGCCCTTGAGGTTAGACATTTCCTTCAGCCCAAGTTGAGCAACTGTGGTTGATTCAACAACATCATGCGACAACAAATTTGGTGCAATTTCGTTTAATCGTCCTCGAACCTCATAAACATCTTCATATGGCAATTCAACGCCCAAGGATTCACTAATTGCTCTCAAAATCTTCCAGTCTTCTCGTGCACCAGCTGGTGGGGCCACTGCGGCTCGAGTGATTTGAGCTCGACCTTCAGTGTTTACATAAGTGGCAGACTTTTCAGTATAAGCAGCACCTGGCAAGATGACGTCAGCAAGAGATGCTCCTATATCACCATGGTGTCCCTGGTAGACAACAAATGCATCCTTTGGAATATCTGCTGCAGTGATTTCATCAGCTCCAAGCAAGTATACAATCTTTGGTGTAACTTTAGAAACAGCTTTGCTTGGTGTAGCAAATCCAACATCAAAAGCACCACTTCTTGAAGCAGCTCGTTGAAGTATATTGTAACCATTCCATTCTGGGGTGACGATATTCTTATTCTTAGACACGAATGAAGACACAGTTTGGAATACTGCTTCGGCATCAGATTGTTCACCAACAGCAGACCCAAGAATAATAAGTGGTCGCTTTGCGCCTGCCAACTTCTTGCCAAATTCACCATTCAAGGCATTAGACAAGTCATTAGCATTGGCACCCAAGTTCTCAGTCCAGAAAGTAGACTCAAACTCTTGACCAACCAAACCGATTTCCAAGTCAGATGCCAACCATTGCTTTCGGATTCGCGCGTTCAACACAGCTGCCTCATGCCGTGGGTTGGTACCAACCAACAAGATACAGTCAGCTTCTTCAATACCATAAATGGTAGAGTTGAATAGATAATTTGATCGCACATCAACACCGTGCACTGGTGGTTCTGAACCTCGTGGCAAATCAGTAGCCAAGTTTTCAGAACCCAACCGATTAGCCAAATCTTTAGCCAAAACCATAGTTTCAACATCGGTCAAGTCACCAGCGATAAATTTAACTTCGTTAGCACCTGGCTGTAGTCGTTCGTGAGCATTCTTAACGGCAACCAAAGCGTCAGCCCAGTTACCAGTGACAAACCGGTCACCTTGCTTAATCAATGGGGTGGTGAGACGTTGAGATTTGAGACCATCACAAGCGAATCGAGTCTTGTCAGAGATCCACTCTTCGTTAACATCATCGTTCAATCGTGGCAATACTCGCATCACTTCAGAGCCTCGAGCATCAACTCGAATATTAGAACCCAACGCATCCATAACATCGATAGATTCAGTCTTCTTCAATTCCCATGGTCGGGCCTTGAAAGCATACGGCTTGGAGGTCAAGGCACCCACTGGACACAAATCAATCACATTACCAGACAATTCTGACTTTAAATTCTGTTCCAAATAGGTACCAATTTGCATATCATTACCTCGACCGCTAGAACCAAGTTCTGGAGCACCAGCAACATCATTTGAGAATCGGACACATCGAGTACAGTGAATACATCTGTTCATGGACGTCTTGATCAATGGACCAATAGCCTTGTCTTCGACGGCACGCTTACCCGCGATTTCTCTAAATCGACCACGGTCTGAACCATACCGCATAGATTGATCTTGCAAATCACATTCACCACCTTGATCACAAACCGGGCAATCCAAAGGATGGTTGGCCAACAACATTTCAGTGACACCTTCTCTAGCCTTCTTCACCCGTTCAGTATCAGTCCGAACAATCATACCTGGTGCAACTGGATAAGCACAAGAAGCTACTGGTTTTGGAGCACGCTCCAAATCCACCAAACACATTCGACAGTTACCAGCAATGTTGAGTTTTTCATGATAACAATATCGTGGAATAGTAACCCCGGCCTTTTCACACGCTTGGATTAGAGCCGACCCAGCTTCAATCGAGACCTCTTTACCGTCAATAGTAAGTTGAACTTCTGCATTTCTCGAGATTGTCGACGAGAATTGTCGTGTTAGTCGGTACGAAGACCGAGCCAACAAGCGAGCCCGTGGTAACATTTGGTCGTTTTTTTTTTTTGTGTTATATGGTTTTATTGAAAGTGTATTTTGGTGTGGGATTTGTTAGTGGATTTTTTCAACGATTTTTTTTGCCTCGTCGCTGATTGGTCGATATGTTTACCCGGCTTTTTCAGTCCCAAGCCGGGGGCTATAAAAAGCGAACTTTCTACCGAAATTTTTTTCTGTTTCTTCAAATTGTTCCTTCATGGTTTATATTGTAGGGTGAGATGCATTTTTTCCCTACGCGTTGAACTCTCTACTAGCCATGATAGACTAATGAGAATAGAGACCCTAGCTGGAGCTTCTTACTAAAGAAATTTGGGATGAAAGTTTGTTCCTTACCGAGGGTCGTACATACTATCTGCTGATATATAATATTTATTTTAAACTTCTTGTTTTTCGCGTGTTTCTGGTTTATATGGGCATTCTGATTGTTCACGGAACATTGGATTGGTCCAACCTTGTTCACCATACGAATCTTTCACCCAGTGAGCGAATGGATATGATGGTGAGGTTTTGACTTTATGATCTTCATCGATAATTCCGAGGTCGAGTTGTCTCTGAATAAGCCGATCCAAGTATGGAACGATGTAATCTTGAATGACTTCAAAGCTCTTGTACTTGTATATCTCCTTTGGGCCTTCAAGGATAATCTTCTTGAGAATTGATGGTACCCCTGGCTCATCTTTCATTTCTTCAATATTATAGTAAACTGGGTGATTAGTGAAGATGATGGCACCAGTTTTTGGCAACCGTCGTAAAGTCTGTCTCTCTACTCGGATAGTAAACTTTTCAAATGGGATCTGTGGAACTTTATCTACCATGTAGACTCTGGAGCATAACAATTCGTGATCCCAAGTGATATACCAAGATGCCCGCTCAACTGGCTCGTGCGGCTTGAGTTTGGAGAACCATCTTTCCATCGATGGCTTCAACTTTTCATTATAGTATGGTACACCATCGTGAATGATATCCAAATGCTTGCCTAGTTTTTCACTGATCGAAAAATATCCGCCTGGAAATGGCACAAATGCAGCAGTGAGATAGTGTTTCCCTTCCTTTTCTTGTACCACATAGAAATCTTCCTTGGCGAGTTTCGAAACATACTTCAGTGGGTGAAGTTCCAACGGCTTCGTCAAGTCCAGTTTCTCATCAGTAATAAGATTGTGAATACCTTTGTCAGTCCGCTTGAATAAATTTGGGTACCGTTTCAACAAGTGTTCGACTACAGTCTCCAACAACTCTTCACACGGTTCTTTACTTTCTGGCAGATAATCACAATGAGTTTTGCCGTATTCATCGTAGATCTTCTTTTTTTCTTCCAAATAATGAATGTAAAACTTGTCCATGTCCAACCAATGATTCAAATTGAGTCTGAAAACACTCATCGTTTGATGGTATGGCCATCTGAATGGCCGCCATGGCCGATCATCGTAACTGCTGACGTTATCCGGAGTCAGTTCCCACGATGGATCTGGTTCTTGAATCGTCTCATCACCAGTACTTTCACCATAACGCGATGATGTCTTTTTTTCTGATGATGCAACTGCTTGCGGGACAGGTTCCCGTTTCCGATATTGATATTGATATGCAATAACCCCCGCGGCTAAAACCACTGGCACTGCTAACTTGTACATTGTTACTCACTTTTGTTGGGTGCTTGCTATTTTCAACATTATTTTTCGAAAGAACTACAGTATTATATATACTCGTCTCTATGGACCTAATTTACAAACAGAGTAAATATCTTTCTCTGATAACGTGGTCCATGGCTCCTTTGGTATGGTCCAAAACCAGTAAACCAGTCCCCACCACTATATTCCACTTCGGGTTAATCTATCCCAGGTTCACCTGACTGGCACAGTAAGCGAAGCAGAGGAAGCGCGGAACGGCGATAGCCGCGTATATTATGTAAGCGAAAACCCAAAAAAACGCTTAAGCCACCAACAGCCCGATTTCAGCCTCTTTTTATAATTATTATCATGGCTTGGACCAATAACGCATGGCTTGGACCAATAACAAATTCCGATTTGTAAGTCCAAATCTCGTCATCCAATCAACGTTGTTGTTACCAGCCCAAGATGCGTTCAGCACGCCATCTGCACGTGACTTTTGCTAATGCGCGGGGGCTTGAATTCCATTTTTTCAAAGTACGATTTTTCTGTAGACTCATACTTTCTTTGAATTTCATTGTAACTTCTTTCATATATCATTATTTGATACTATTTCGAATCCATGAGTTTAAAGGATTCTTATTCTGCTGGTATGTCTATTTGTTTGGGAATGTAGGAACTAACGAGGTGAAAAAGTGGCTCATGTGGCTTCCAGCGTGGGTGACAAAATATACACGCTTCAACCAGCGATTTCGGTGCAAACTGGATTCTCAAAGCACTTAAAGGTAAGTGATTCAAGGGATTAATATATTAAGATCGAAACTAACAGAATTTACCTAGGGAGATGTTTTGATCAGCTCGAATGATCCGTTTTCTAAAATTGCAGAGGGTTTGGGTGAAGAAGTCACCACTGTGACTACTACAGTTACTCCACTGTTTCAGTCTCTTCAGCAACTATTCCAACTGAATGAGACTCCTATGGTGATCCATGTTGATGCTAGCTTTAAGAACACAGATTTTGGTTTGATCTCCTCATTACGGCATTCACAATTTGTGTTTTTACAGTCATTTAGCACAAAGGATGCCCAACAAGCGTCTATTGCGGCGTATGCAATTGCCAAAAAATTGTCAAAGCCAGTGGTGCACTTTTTCGGACACAATGGTGAAGATTCAGTATCACAAAGCAAAAATATCGAACTAGAATTGTCTAGTGAAGGTACTGACGAAGTGGTACAGGAAGCTTTGAAAAAGGTGGGTCTTGATGAATTTGAATATCTCGGCAAGTCCAGTGCTACTAGTGCGATCGTACTATTTGGATCGTCTGAACCATTCGTCCAAGCAATCAGCCAAAAATACACTGATCTAGGATTGGTTTTGATTCGAGCATATCGACCATGGAACACTGAAAACTTGATCAAGGTATTGCCAAAATCGGTCAAGCAGTTGGCGCTTGCCGAGCAGATCGTGCATCAAACTACCAACTGGACTCCGTTGACTCAAGATATCATTGTGAATCGACCAGAATCTGGTGAACTTCCAGAGTTGGTTGCTTTCCAGCTTGGTGGGGTGACTTATGAAAATGTCCGAACTGTGCTGGATAACATTTCCGCCAACTTGCGCGCAGAAAAGCCGGTACAGAAGCTGTTTATGGGATCAAAGGTTGAGCTTACGGAAACCGAGCTTGAAGCACATGCTTCTGCCAAAAAACTGGAAAGTGCTTATACCAATGTGTTGCAGCAGCTGTTTGGTAACCGACTGAATACTGTCAATGCCGTTGATCGGGCCGATGCCGGTATTGCGACAAATCCGGAATACGGGTTTGGTAAATATTTGGCCATGAAGCAGAATCAAGATGAATTGGTTGCAAAAGTACAGGTTGCATTGAAGGCTAACGATTTCAATGTCAACAGTCGTGGTGAAATCCAAGATTTGTTGTCTCAGTGGGTACTAGGTACCCGGGACCACTCATCAATCAAGGATGAAGACGTATTTGCCAATGTATGCAGAGCCATTATCAAGTTGTTGGAAAATGAAAAGACCTCTGTTAGTGCTAAAGATTTGTTGAAATACAAGACTGATTTCAGCTTGAAGTGCAACTGGTTGATTGGATCGGATGCCTGGTCTTATGATTTGGGGAATTCTGGTGTTCATAATGTGATTACATCTGGTGAGAATGTCAACATGTTGTTGATCGATTCGCAGCCGTATTCTCAAGTCAAGTCTAGCGATCGAAAGAAGGATGTTGGGTTGTATGCCATGAATTTTGGCAACGTTTATGTTGCATCTGTTGCAGTGTATTCGTCTTACACTCAACTTCTTCAAGCATTGATCGAAGCTGAACAGTTTGACGGACCAGCTGTCGTCGTTGCTTATTTGCCGTATCACTCTGAGAATGATGATGCGTTGACTGTTCTTCAAGAAACCAAAAAGGCTGTTGAAACTGGGTATTGGCCGTTGTATCGATACAACCCACGAGCAACCGGTGATGATGCATTTAAGCTTGATTCTTTCCAAATTCGAAAGAACTTGGAAGCCTTTTTGGATCGAGAAAATAAGCTAACCATGCTGTCAAAACGGTCACCAGCATTTGCTCGAACGTTAAAGTCGTCTTATGGCACGGAGGTGCGTGAGGCGCAAAAGTCCAAAGCCAAGGAAGCATATACCAAGCTTCTTGAAGGATTGTCTGGCCCTCCATTAACCGTGTTGTTCGCATCTGATGGTGGTACTGCTGAATCTGTTGCCAAACGGTTGCAACGACAAGCGAAAGGTCGTGGGTTGAAGGCGATTGTGATGGCATTTGACGATTTCCCATTTGAAGAATTGGCACAAGAAGAAAACGTTGTCTTCATTACGTCTACTGGTGGTCAAGGTGAATTGCCACAGAATGGTCGTGTATTTTGGGACGCTTTGAAGAATTCCACTGAAGAATTGAACATCAAGTATTCAGTATTCGCGCTTGGTGACTCGTTGTATTGGCCTCGAAAGGAGGATGCTATTTACTACAACAAGCCAGGTAAAGACCTCAATGCACGATTGAAGGTATTGGGTGGTGAAGAAATGGTTCCATTGGGTCTTGGTGATGAACAAGCTGATGATGGATACTCAACTGCTTACAATGACTGGGAGCCGCTACTTTGGACTGCTTTAGGTGTTGATGGTGTTGCCGGTATTGACGAACCACCTCCAATTACCAATGAAGATATCAAGATTGAGTCCGACTTTCTTCGTGGTACTATTGTTGAAGGATTGCAAGATAACAGTACTGGTGCTATTTCTGCTAATGATCAGCAGGTTACCAAGTTCCACGGGATTTATATGCAAGATGATCGAGATATTCGAGACGATCGAAAAGCTGCTGGTATGGAACCAGCTTATTCATTCATGGTCCGAGTTCGGTTACCAGGCTGTGTTGCCACTCCAGATCAATGGTTGAAAATTGACGAATTGAGCGATAGTCGAGGTAACCATACTTTCAAGATTACCACTCGAGGTACTTTCCAATTGCACGGTGTTATCAAGGAGGACTTGAAGCCGGCTATTCGAGGTATGAATGCGGCACTGATTGATACTGTTGCCGCTTGTGGTGACGTTGACCGAAATGTTGTTGCTGCAGCTTTGCCAAGTAACAAGAAGATTCACGATGAGTTGGTGCGAGTTTCTCATGAAATTAGTGAACACTTGCTTCCAGAAACCACTGCTTACCATGAGATTTGGTTGGAAGGTGAAGATGCTGGGGACCAGGAAGGATATACTGAAGCGTTTGCAAACCGACAAGAAGGTCCAAAGAAGAAGAAGACTTTGGTATCTGGGTCCACTTTGGTGGATCACGAGCCATTGTATGGTCCTACATATTTGCCTCGAAAGTTCAAGATCAGTATTGCTGCTCCACCATACAACGATGTCGATGTTTATGCACATGATATTGGTTTGGTTGCGATTGTTGAAGACAATGAGCTAGTTGGGTTCAATGTGCTCATTGGTGGTGGTATGGGTACTACGCATAATAACAAGAAGACATATCCACGAACTGGGTCATTGATTGGGTTTGTCACTAAGGACAAGATTAGTGAAGTTTGTGAAAAGGTTATGCTTGTTCAACGAGACAATGGTGATCGAAAGAACCGAAAGCATGCTAGATTGAAGTATACTGTTGATGATATGGGGGTTGATGTGTACAGAGACGAAGTTGAAAAATTGTTGGGATACAAGCTTGAAGCTGGCCGTGAATTCAGTTTCAAGTCCAATACCGACGAATTTGGCTGGACTACTGATGAGACCGGGTTGCATCACTTTACCACATTTGTTGAAAACGGCCGTGTCGAAAATACACCAGAGTTGCAATTCAAGACTGGGTTGAAAGATGTTGCTCTCGCATTGAAGGCTGCAGGTCAAGGTGAATTCCGATTGACTGCCAATCAGCATATCCTCATTTCAGATATCAATGATACAGTCTTGCCAGAGATTAAAGAGATTTTGGCCAAGTTTAAACTTGACAATGTTGCGTTCTCTGGGTTGCGGTTGTCGTCTGCTGCGTGTGTAGCCTTCCCAACTTGTGGGTTGGCCATGGCCGAATCTGAACGATATTTGCCAGAATTGATCACCAAGGTCGAATCAGCGTTGGAGGAATACGGATTGCGCCATGACTCTGTAGTTATGCGAATGACTGGTTGTCCTAACGGCTGTGCTCGTCCATGGCTTGCCGAGATTGCATTGGTTGGTAAAGCGTATGGCGCGTATAACTTGATGCTTGGTGGTGGGTTCCATGGGCAACGATTGAACAAGCTGTATAGAAACTCCATCAAAGAAGAAGAGATTTTGGCTACTTTGAAACCACTGTTCAAACGATGGGCGTTGGAACGAAAGGATGGCGAACCATTTGGTGACTTTTTGATCCGTGTTGGTGTCATTAGCGAGACCACGGAAGGTAAGAACTTTTGGGACAATGTACCTGAAGATGCATAGAGAATATTAATTTTTTTTTTTAAAAAAAGTGTTTGTTTTAGTGAATATATATATAGAAATAATTGGTGTTTTTTGTTTGGTATTTTAATCGAAATTCGAAATTGGGTTGAGCCGCACGCCACCTCTAGACGCGGGCTACAAAAATTCACCACACTCCCAGCAAATTTTCACCCATCAACCAAACTTATCACCGTAAGATCATGTCGCAATACCTAGGAAGAGTATGTTAAAATGGCTCGGAAAAGTCAAAAAACCAACTCACAGAACGCTAACAAAATTTAAATAGACTGGTCTAGCATACGCACGAGCATGGCACCATGTCGACATGGCGCAAGATCCACGGACGCTTGGTCGGCTAGCCACGTCAGTTGCCCAAGTTCTTATGGGCAAACACAAGCCAATCTATCATCCTTCAACGGATTGCGGAGATTACGTCGTTGTTACCAACTGTAAATTCGTGCATACGACTGGGAACAAGATGCAAACCAAATTGTATCGATGGCATAACGGGCGGCCTGGTTCGTTGAAAGAACGAACTATGGAGGATTTGATCAATCGAAAAGGTGGTGGTGAAGTGCTTCGTAAAGCTGTATCTGGTATGCTTCCGAAGAACCGACTGCGAAAATACAGAATTGAACGTTTGAAAACGTTTGAAGGAAGTAATAATGGGTTTAAACATAATATCATGGCAAGTTATGATATGGTGCCGGAGATTAAGCAATACACCGGAAAGAAGTAAAGAGAGTGCGGAGGAACTAGTACTTTTATAGCGCATGGTTTTTTGATTTGTTTTTTTGTTAGTTTTTCCTTTTTGTAAATAAATATATGTTATGGAAATAATCCTGGAGATCCATTTTATGATGCTGCTTTGCTTCGAAGGTTGCGCCGAGCGGCTCCTACTGCTCTTTTGGCTGCTGATACCGTACGTTTAGTAGCAGATGGCTTTGTGACTTTTACTTTGGCATTTGCAGTTGGCGCTTTAGCTGTTGCAGTAGCAGTAGTATTTTTCTTTGCGGTAGCAGTTGCTGCTGTACCACCAGCGCGCTGTTTCTTGATATCCAGCTTTGCCTTGTCACCAGCTGCCGGTTTCTTGGCCACTTTATTCGCCGCTGCTTTTGTTGTCGTTGATTTCGTGGCATTCGCAGTAGCGTTATGAAAAGCTTGACTGTTTCCATTAACCTCCAGTTCCGTCTGCTCTTGCTGAATCTGCCTTAGTGTTTTGGTCCACATTCGCTTGGGTACCCGGTTGATACGCATTTCAACTTTTGCACGCAACGCCCGCGCCATGATATGATGATGAGCCCTCAGCCTGCTGATTCGGTCGTCCAGCTCTAATTTGAGGTTCTTGACTAATGCATCTCGCTGGGTTGTCGTTAGTTCCATATTGTTGTTGGTCTGTGTTTTGTTGTTGTTGAGAAATACGCGTCGCGGGATAGGCTGTTGGGAATAAATCAGGATTGAACTAAGCGATGAGCCGCATTGAAACTTAATTTTAAACCTTTTGTATATTTTCCATAAATAACTAGAGAAGTACATATCCATAATCACATAAAATCCATCATAAGAATGCTAAAACTACATTGATCTTTTTTAATTTCGATTATTACCACCCAAGCCTTGGCTCAATTCATGCTCCTTGGTACCTGGGATCTTTTCCTTGATCTTTTCAGCAGTAGATTGCGGTTCGTACCGGTTGGCATTACCACCAGCAGAGACATTGTCCCGAGCGTAATGATCTGGGTGACTTGCTCTACCGGCACTTTGGTTCAACTCATGTTCTCGGGTACCTGGTACGTTTTCCTTGACCCGTTGAGTAGTAGAGCCTTGAGTTGTGGTACCTGGTTGAGTTTGAGCAAAGCCTGCAGTAGTGGTATGGCCACCGGAAGACGTATTATCTCTAGCATTAGCGCTACGCATGTGAGTTCCACCAGAACCTTGGTTCAACTCGTGTTCTCGGGTACCTGGGACGTTCTCCTTGACCCGCTGAGTGGTACTACCTTGTGACTGTGGTTGTTGAGCAAAACCGGCAGTATTACCTTGTTGGTTTGCATGGTTTGGGTGTGGTTCGTGTGCTTGTGTTTGTGGAGGATAGCCTGCAGCAGTACCTTGTTGATTTGCATGATTTGGATGAGGTTCGTGTGCTTGTGTTTGTGGAGGATAGCCTGCAGCAGTACCTTGTTGGTTTGCATGATTTGGGTGCGGTTGAGTGTTATGAGTACCCTGGGTTCCTGATGCGCCACCCAATCCTTGGTTCAATTCATGCTCCTTGGTACCTGGAATCTTTTCCTTGACCTTTTCAGTGGTGGATTGTGTACCGTACTGGTTAGCGTTACCGCCAGCACCTTGTTTGAAGTCATGTTCTCGGGTGCCAGGAACGTTTTCCTTCACTCTTTCAGTAGTCGAGCCAGATTGGCTCCCGGTGTTACCAGCTCTACCTGGATGGTGTGTGGTAGTAGTTTCTTCAATAATTCTTCGATCAGTTCTGGTGACTGGTTCGTCACCGTCCAAGGCATTACCAGAGCTGCCATGGCTGCCATGACCAGCAGAATTTGTGCCAATTCCCTTCCCAGTGCTACCTGCGCCGCTACCACGACCACCAGTTGATGGAGTCTGTCCAGTGGCACCTGAACCGCTACCACGACCACCAGTTGGTGGAGCCTGTCCAGTGGTCCTTGAACCGCCAGCCGAATGTCTAGCAGTAGTGTCAGTGCCGTAGTTACCAGCAGTAGAACCATCGTATCCTCCCGGGGGGTGTGGCCCCTTCAATACATCATGCTCCAAGTCTTGTCCATGAGTCGGGTGTGAATCTGTTGCCGTTTGGGTTGGCCCATGACCATGCCGAGCGGTAGAATCGTCGTAAGTGTTAGATTCATCGTGGGTAGTTTCGTCATTGGAGAGCTTATCCATAACCTTGTCTTTAATACCCATTTTGATTTGATTTGATTTGATTTGTTTGTTTGTGTGTTTGTTTATTTGTTTGTTTGTGTGTTTGTTTATTTGTTTGTTTGTGTGTTTGCTTGCTTTTATTCTTTTCTCGTTTGACAATTGATTTAAAAAAAAAAAACAATACAAAGGGTCAAACACGTCCTATTTATATAGTTTTCTTAGACGGCTAATTCCCTGATAGAATTTGCTATTTTCAGCGTCAAGCTTGCTACTCCTCCTCATAAGAGACATGATTTTACTAATGTTTGATATTCTGTGTGTTTAAGCCCGAAAGCTATTCATCGGGGGAGGCAGATCTTTGCCCTTCTAAGGCAAACCTAGTGCGGCACAAAAAATAAGTTGGTCCGTAATGAGCCGCTCCCATATAATAGTTGCTCATGAGTGTGGCTGCGCGCCTATGCTAACGTTGCTCATTGCTGTTCCCGCTTTTTTCGACCGCATAGAATCTCCGAACGTCACGACGCTACCAATTATAACCTGTTTCTATTTTCTGAAACCTGTCAATGGGTTAACGTATGTTTTTGTCTAGAATTTGTTGAATATCCATTTAGTTTGCGTGCTACAGTGAGTGCGCTGCTGCGGTATGCGGATGATGTCATAAAGACCGCAACCGAAGCATGCTGAGATTGGGCCAGAAGTATTCGGGCGATTAGGTTAAAGCCATACTTCAGATTATAACTTGAGAGGTAGGGGATGATGGGGTGTGTTCCTGAGTAATCTATGTTGCACGAGGCGCCCCTGGTATGCAAAAACAAAAAAAAAAAAATGACGCCATTATATATTTAGATCGAGTTATAGTGCAAATAACTCGATGCTATTGTTCGCATTATCAATTAACCAAGGGAGGTTAACAATAGTCTTATGAAATTGGAAATTTGAAAATCGGAAAATAACATAAATTTTTATCCTATACGCCTTTTTACGTTAAAAAAGTCATGTCTTTTAAATAAACTAGTATCGATCGTTTCGAGATGATTCGTTTCGGGATGAGCCGTACGAATCATCGTTTCGAGAAGAACCATAGGAATCATTGCCTCGAGAAGACCCGCCACCCAAGGAAGAATCATTCTTGTTAGAGGATCCGAAAGAAGAACTGTTGTCGTTATTTCGAGAAGACCCACCACCCAAGGAAGAATCATTGTTAGATCCGAAAGAACTGTTGTTGTCATTTCGAGAAGATCCTTGAGAAGTATTGGAAGATCCATAAGAGTCATTCTTGTTAGAGGAACTGTTAGAAGAGCCGTAGGAATCATTCTTGTTAGAAGAGCCGAAAGAACTGTCATTCTTGCCAGAGGAGCCATAACTGTCATTCTTGTTAGAGGATCCATAAGAATTATCATTCTTGTTAGAGGATCCATAAGAATCATTCTTGTTAGAAGAGCCGTGAGAATCATTGTTAGAAGAGCCATAGGAATCATTCTTATTAGAAGAGCCGTAGGAATCATTCTTGTTAGAAGAACCGAAAGAACTGTCATTCTTGCCAGAGGAGCCATAAGAGCTGTCATTCTTGTTAGAGGATCCATAAGAGTTGTCATCGTTTCGAGACGATCCATGGGAAGAAGAATTGTTGTCATTTCGACCAGACCCTTGAGAAGAGGAATTGTTGTCTCGACTGTTACTGTTGTAGGAGTCAGAAGAGTCCTTATTGTCGAAGATCTTGTCCTTAATATCACCGAGTCCCATTTTGATTTGTTTGTTTTGCTTTCTGTTTAATTCAATTCAATTGATTATATAGAATTGATATATTACGAGGGAATTGACCTGCCTTTTATACTTTTTGTGAAGAAGAGGCAACCCACCTCGATATAATAATATTAATAACCATTACGTTATCGTATATGTTTGGAGGCGGGGGGCGAAGTGGCGCCAATCATAAAAGGCAGCAATAGTATCTATTTACTGCATCTGATACATGTCCTTTGTTTTCGATCCCGTTCTTCTCTTTTTCCCCTTTCTTCCCCTGCACCAAGGTTCTAGATTTCTTTTGGAAATATACACCCCCTCACGATCAATTGCTGATTGATTTTTTAAGAACACCCCATGGGTTTAACGGGTTAGATCAATGTACCGTTTACTTGACGAATATCGCTTGATTATTGAGTGCGCAATTGGTGTTTTTTTTTTAAAAAAGCACCAAAAGATTGGCGGCAGTGGCGGCGTTGCCCTATTGTTTGGGCTGTCATCCGGTTAACGCGGAGTTCCCTGATGCATCATGCATCATGCATATAGTACCCTAGGACAGGTTCGCATGCGAACATAATGGCCCGCCAACCTCAGCCTACAATCCCAGCATATGTAGACGGAAACGAAAGAAGAAAAAAAAAACAAAGTTATGCATCATGGAAGTTCGGGAACTTTGGCACTTAAGGAGGCCATCGTTTGCGTCGGGTTTTTCTACAGGGGATTGCGATTGACCAAGCTATCGAGACTTACACGTAACCGTATCCTGTACGGCCAATCCGGGTATTTCGCATTTGAGACTCCACTTTGTTGAAAATAATAACAATAATAATAATAATTGTTTCCATAGTACACAAAATAATACCTGTCTGTACGCGCAAAAATAGCGTCATGTAGTAAATCCATTGGTCTAAAACACTGTAAACAATGGAGAACAATGCCCGGTAGGGCGTGTGCCCTTTTCCGATGCATGCATGCTTAGCACACGTATGCCCAAGCCTCGGTTGGGGGAACCTTAAAGCCCTAAGCAATCAATAGGCAAAATATGTCATTTTGAAGGTTCCTGAACGCAGTCGATCGTTGGTCAATTGGTATTCCCCCGCCTTCTACCGCCTTAATGGCAAATTATTGCGTCAGTTTATAACACATGCTTGGGAATATTGACTCCCAGGCGAGGAGAAACGTGGTGAACGATTGGTTGCCCGCAGACCTAATTATATCGTCATATGTGTCTCAATTGAAAAAGTTGGTGCAAACTGAAAAACAATTGGATTGACAGATTTCATTCCCTAGTTAGCATAAGTCTGGATATATTTGGGAAGTTCTGATCAACAGCTTTGTAAGATTACTGCATAGAACAATACGCAGCCCACGCCCGCAAATGCAGCAGCAGCAGCGCAGCGGCCATTATTTTCAGGCGGGATGTTATGACGGATTGTGTCACGTCATGCCATGGTCACGAAAAAGCACCGCATTCATAGGCTCTCAAATTGACATCTATCCTTACTGGAACATTCGAACAAATTTTTAAAAATTAGAAAGCAAAGGAAAGATTCAAGTGGTCTACTCCTTCAAGAATTCGGCGACCCCTTCTCTCTCCACATGCGCCCCCGCGCCGCAACCTCTCCCAGAAATTTAGGACTGCGCCTGAATCCGATTTCGATTTCGATTTCTTGTGTCCTCGATTTCCGAGTTCCGATCTAAGGGATTTCCAGGCTCTTTTCGAGATCGGTTCTCCGACCACGGAACTCCGATCCTCCAATGCGGCGCAAACTTTTTGCAGATACACAACCGGGTAAACTCTTAGCAGTTCGTGGCGACTGATCCCAACACACCCACAAAACTCACCATTGATTCACCATTATACAACGACGAGATAGGCAAGATGGTTTTAGAAGCGACGATGATTGTGTACGATTTGGGATTCCAATGATATTGAAACAAAACACTAACCAATAATAGTCTGGACAACTCCGAATTTACCAGAAACGGAGATTACACACCAACTCGGTTTCAAGCGCAACTAGACGCGCTTAATGTGTTGTTTCAATACAAGACGCAGTCGAACCCGGAATCCACTGTTGGATTGATGACAATGGGAGGTGAAGGGCCAGAGGTTTTGGCTACATTGAGCAATGACTTTGGCAAGATTCTTAGCGGATCTCATGATACAACGGTCAAGGGCAAATCTCACCTAGCCACCAGTATACAAGTAGCAGGATTGGTACTAAAGCATCGACAAAACAAGGTCCAGCGGCAGCGAGTCATTGTATTTGTGGCCAGTCCGATTGATGAAGATTCGAAAGATTTGGTCAAATTGGCCAAGAAGATGAAGAAGAATAACATTGCGGTGGATTTTATCAACTTTGGTCAAGAAGCTGAAAACACTGAAAAGCTGGAAAAGTTTAATGAAGCGGTCAATTCTAGTGATAACTCTCATTTGGTTACTGTACCTCCAGGTCCACATCTCTTGTCCGATGTATTGGCATCTTCTTCGTTGATTCATGGCGATTCTGATTCCGGTGCAGCTTCTAGTGGTGGCCAAGGCGGCGCCGGTGGTTCTGGTGGCGACTTTGATCTAGGTGTTGATCCATCTGTTGACCCAGAACTTGCTCTTGCATTGAAAATGTCCCTTGAAGAAGAAAAAGCTCGTCAAGAAAAGGAGAAAGGTGGTGATAAGATGGATACAGATGAAAAATAAAACAAGAGTAAATAGTGAAAAAAAAACAAGAAAAAGGCCCTTTTTTTTCCAACTTTATAAAAACATACACATATTACATTAATTATTTTTTTGATCTTTTTTGTTTTTTTTTTTTTTTTTTTAAACAAAAAAATTATCTCGTAGTTACACCAGAATGTTCAGTATACAACCGTGGGGCGATATTCATAGCCATGAGTTCCTGGAACAGAAGCTTTGCGGCATATGGGATATGAACCTGGTAAATCTTGGTCTTGTTTTTGCATGATCTGCATTCGAATTGACGTTTAGTCAACTGCGAGATAATCGACATGAGACCACAAACGCCACATACATGAACGCGGAACGCATCACTGGCCTCCATCAACCGTTCCTTCAAAAACGCCGCCGCACCGTGGGCAATCATACAATCCCGTTCCATCTCCCCGAATCGCAACCCACCATCTCGAGATCGACCTTCGACTGGCTGTCGAGTCAAGATTTGCACCGGACCTCGCGCTCGGGCATGGATCTTATCGTCCACCATATGTCGCAGTCGCTGGTAGTACGTTGGCCCAAAGAACACTTGCGCCATCAACTTCTTCCCTGTGAACCCATTGTATAACATTTCAAACCCTCGAGATTGATACCCCTTGTCTCGCAATAGCTTGGAAACTGCATCGACTGTGACGTCAGTAAACGGAGTAGCATCACCTTCCAACCCAGATAACGCTGACACCTTTGACAACAAACATTCAATCAAATGTGCGACTGTCATACGCGATGGAATGGCGTGAGGATTGATGACCAAATCTGGTACCACACCTTCAGCGGAAAACGGCATGTCTTCACTTCGATAAGTCACACCAATAGTACCCTTTTGACCATGACGGGATGCAAACTTGTCGCCAATTTGAGGAACTTTAGTAGTTCTCATCCGTACCTTGACAAATCTCAATCCTTCTTGATTCGTAGTCAACAAAACTTGATCAACAATACCATTTTCGGTACTTCTCAATGGAGTAGAAGCATCTCTCTTGGTATGGTACTGAGTTCGTTGACCCAATTCTTCAGTGTCTGCAGGAATTGGTGCAGTCTTACCAATAATAATATCTTCACCAGATACACGAATACCCGGTGCAATCAACCCGTCTTCATCCAACTTGTCATAAGTACCATGCTTCAATCGCAAAGTATCTGCTCGAGTCGGCTTTTCAAATGCTTCCACCACTGACATACCAATTCGCCGTTCTTGGTCCATATATGACCGGAAGAACAATGATCTAAACAACCCACGATCAATCGAACTTTGGTTCATAATCATGGAATCTTCTTGGTTATACCCACTATAACACAAAATAGCCACTGTAGCATTTTGACCGGCTGGCAATTCTCTAAACTTGAGGAATTCCATTGATCGCGTCGTAGCCAATGGCTTTTGTGGATAGTAAAGAATATTGGCCATTGTGTCCATTCGAACACTATAATTGGTCAAAAACACCCCCATGGCTTGCTTACCCATTGCTGATTGATAAGTATTACGAGGAGATTGATTATGATCCGGGAATGGAATAATACTAGCACAAATCCCCAAAATCATACTTGGATGGATTTCACAATGTGTCCATGTATGCATATTTGGATTGAACTGTGGCTTGACCCGCTTGGCTGGATCAACCTCCTCTAGTGCTTCCCCTGCCTTGATCTGTCTGCTTAATTCCAAATCTTCTGGTGACATGGCAATCATAATCGACTCTTCTTCTTCACCATCAATGTATTCCACAACACCGTTTTTAACTAACCATTGCCATGCAGATCCTCCATCTGGCAATTCAAAGTCCAAGTCTTCTTCCGCCTTCATCAAAACTTCTACATGTTCCTTGGTCAACTTCAATTCACCCTTTCGAGAACTGTTATCATTACTGTCAACCAAAAACAATGGGCGATAAACACGGCCCGCGTCAGTGAAAATACGGAATTCCTTTTCACGAATATCTCGAATAATCGATACTTCTGGGTTGATATCACCTTTTCGTCTCAATTCTCGCATAGTATCCACCAATTGAGTTGGATCTCGATGAACACCAATCCATACACCATTGACAAACACCCGTGTGGCATTTGGACTTGATGATGGCACATAATCTTCCAATGGTTCCATACCCCATTCGTCCAAAAAGTATGTAATTGGGTCAGATGGACTACCAACAGAAATACAACTCATCAACGACAGATTCTTAACCAACCCACATGCTTGACCTTCTGGAGTCTCTGCAGGACAAACCAACCCCCAATGCGTATTATGCAATTGACGAGGTCTGGCAATCTTACCATCTCGACCAATTGGAGTATTAGTTCGTCGCAAATGTGACAATGTTGAAGAGAAAGTATATCTGTTCAACA
Source organism: Blastobotrys apis (assembly GCA_030557665.1). Taxonomy (NCBI): domain Eukaryota; kingdom Fungi; phylum Ascomycota; class Dipodascomycetes; order Dipodascales; family Trichomonascaceae; genus Blastobotrys; species Blastobotrys apis. The sequence continues at coordinate 178,996 of JAKTPN010000346.1, forward strand.
CTTGTGACACACCAGCTCGAGTAGACATTGCCTTCTTTTGATCACCCCAGTTACCAGTAGCCAAGGAATACTTCAACCCATTCGTAATTGTATTTGACTTGACAGCCAATGTCAAGTTGAAATCTTTATTAGTTTCAACGCACTTTTGCATGTATCGATAAATGTCCTTGGTCAATTTCTTGAACAGCATTCGGAACAAATTGGCAAGCAATGGTCCAGCCAAATCTAGTCGCTTCTTACCAAAATGATCTCGATCGTCTGGTTCTCGTCGTTCCAACGCACATAACAATAGTCTGTGAACCATGTACCCCAAGAAGAAGGCCTTTCGTGATTCAAAACCTTCACTTTGAGTAATATGTGGTAGCAGTTCCTTTTGAAGAATATCTCGAGCATATCTAATACGCTTCTCACGGTTTACACCCATTGCACTACCTCTTCGGCCGATATAATCCAACGCCACTTCACGATCTTGTACAAAAAACCCTTCTTCGATACATGGCTTGAGCATTTCCAACATTTGCCAATCTTCTTGATCGTAACAGATATGTTCTAGAATATCACCATCTGGCACAACCCCCAATGCACGGAATACCAATACGATTGGGATATCAGCCTTGACATATGGCAAAGCTGCCTTGATGGTCTTTTCACCTTTACCAAACCGCTTAATTTGCATACTAGAAATAAGTCGAGACCCCTTCTCTGTGGCACTTCGAATTTCTGCAATATGAGTAATTGGTGATGGTGCTGCTTTTTTGAATACTTGGACAATATTTGCAGCCGATCGTTCTTGTGCAATCAGCACTTTTTCAGAACCATTAATAACAAAGTACCCACCTTGATCATAAGGGCATTCATTAAGCGTAAAAAAATCTTCTTCTTTCATATCACTCAACATACAGTACCTCGATCTTAACATGATCGGTACTTTACCAATATAAACTTTTTCTTCTGGATCATCTGCCTCCGAAAGATCGCGTTCATATTCTGGAGCAGTACCATCTGCAGTCTCGGTATCTCGAGCATACAGAACTTCTTTTTTCATATCAACATATAACGGTGACGAATAAGTTAAATTTCGAAGCCTTGCTTCCTGTGGAAACATTGGCGCCGTACTACCATCCGCTTCGGTCATTGAAGGTCGCGACAAGTAAATCTTACCAAAAGTAATCTTGTATCGTTTATTAATATCATCATCAGGAGTCGTATGCTGTGCAGGTTGATCTAGAAGTAATTCTTTGTCTTCTGATACTAGTTCTTGGATTGTCGATTCAACAAATTCGTTGAAGGAATCCAGTTGTTGTGACACCAATCCTTTTTCCCTAAAGAATGTTGAAATCACCGTCCAACAGTCTTCAGAGGTGATCTCCTCTGTTTCATATCCGTAGTCATCGTACTCTAAATTTTGTTAGCTTTGAAGGGGAATTTTTTTTTTTCAAGTCATCCTTACCTTCAGACATTGTTTGAAGGCGATTTGATTACTGAAAAAAGACTGTCGTGTGTGTATTTCAAAAGACAAATTTTGTGGTGATTGGAAATGGCATTGGGACTTTAAACTTCTAGGGCCAAAAACAAAAAAACAAAAAAAAAAAAAAAAAGAAAAAAGGACCCCGCGCGTCTGATACTATACCTTCCTGACGCCACACCAAACGCCACACCAGTTATTTTTTTGCTAAAAGACAAGACGACAATAATACATGGCTAGAACACCACCTAGCACTGCAAAGTCTCCTCGGACGCCAAGATCGGCTATGAAAAGTGCTGTTGCTTCGGTAAGGAAAAAACGGCGTGATTATGTTGACAAGCGCAAAGCCAAGTCGATTCGTAAAGCGCGTCAACAGCGGTACAACTCATCATCAAAACGGTATAAATTGTCGGTTAGAATGAAAAGAGGATTTCCTGGTGCAATCCCTATTTCATTTTTCAAAGAATTACAAGAAACTTGGCCTCATTTTGTAGATGGTTATGGAAGATGTGACAAGAATTTGTCTGATATTGAGCGTCCAGAGTGTTTTCAAGCTCAAGGGTTTATGCCGGCGCCTGAAGCGTTTAATGAGTCCAAAAGAGCAACGGTATGTTATCGATTATGGTGGTGAACTAATAAAAATACAAGGCAGCAAAATCGTATATTCACCGACGACGATGGAGAGATCACGACTTTTTAGATGCATTATTACGACCAATTAAAGAAGAATACGACGTGGCGGGATTAACAGTGTCGTTAATTACTCGGGAATACCAGCTTGTCAAGTTTCATAAAGGGCTTCAAGAAACTGACCAGATTGCACGAAACGTATCGCTTGATGCTCATGCTTTATTATCACGAGGAATGTTTGCATTATTGGATGCACCTCAAGACTGGAGAATGATTTATAACCCATTTGTCCACGGGCCACCATTTATTCGATTCTATGCTGCAGTACAATTGAAAACACGTTCTGGATTACCAATTGGTGTATTAGCAGTGTTTGATCCATATACCCGTCCATCCTTACCCACGGATTTGCAAGCACGTTTGGAAGCAGCCGCAGACCAAATCATGACCATGATGGATACCCAACCATCGATATTATCGCCGAGGATTGAATCGGCAAATACTAAAGAGAATGAAAACTCACCATGTGCTTTGACTAGCTTTGACCAAGAAAGATTTCCAGGACTGTTAACTACCACAAATTACTCGGTGAACAATACCATGAATAGTTTGAAAAGGCTCAATCTGCCAAGTAGAATTACACAGTCGTTTCATATTGCTCGAGAATTGAGTGATTGTTTGAGTTCCAGAAATGCATGCGAGCGTGCAAGCAAGATTCTGGCGGATAATTTGGCGTTGGATTTTGTCTATGTGTTGGAAGTTCGAGTATCTACGGTCTATGAGATTTCGCGGACCTTGTTACCGTTTGTCAAACATCATGAAGAAATGGACGTTTCTTCTTTCGGTGAGGAATTAGATAAAACGGTGCGTACTCGGTTATTGGGTGGATTGGGTGATTTGAAGGATGAAAAGTTCGATCCAGATGTGCATGTGCATGCGTTATTATCCAAATACGGAATACATTACGATGCGCCAGATGAAAAGCTCAGTTTCCGATCGGGGATTTTTATGCCATTCCGACGATCTAATAGCCAGCTTGTACGGTATGATAACAGTGACCAACAAGCAGATGTGAATATTCCAAGGCGGGTGCCATTGGCAGATACGTCAGATTCGTCTCAGCATAATCGGCAGGTTGACACTGATAGTGCAGGTCGTCGGTTTTACACTGCAGCAGTGTCACAAACGTCATCATCAATCAAGAAATTGGGCGCAAAGGTGGACGATGCGAGAGTGGCGGGAAACGCAAAAGTGGACGCAAAAGTGGACGCAATACTGAACGGTATTGAACCATCCGAAGAAAGCGAGATTTTCCGGCGATTTGCCAAGTTATCAATCATACCAGAGGAATTGGAAAAGCCATTTGATAGTCAAGAACCGATCAAAGTGCGGGTGCGGCATGGAGGCTATGTCATGGCAGGTTTTAGTATTCAACACCGATCCTTTTCACCAAACGATGTAGAGTATATGAAGAATTGTGTACGAGCTTTGGAAAGTGTTTTTAGTTGAGACAAAAAAAAAAAAGAACCCCAAAAAATCATTGCATAAAAAACTGGATATGTATATATAACTATGTTCATCAAAACAAACAATTAAAAAGAAGTTATTTCAAAAAAAAAAATCAAAAAAAAAGGATATTAAGAAAAAGAAAAGGAGAAAGGGAAAGATAAACGTGACGGCATTTGCTTAGGTTTCAAACAAAATGCTTATAGAAGGGCATAAGCGAATCCAACAATGGACAACAAAGATGGAAGCACAAGTGCGTTGTCGACAACAGCGGCACCATTGTCTGAAGCCACAGAGGCACCAGAAGAACCAGCAGAGCCAGAAGCGCTGGAACCTTTAGTAGAAGCACCACCTTGGACGAATCCACCACCACCCTTGCCACCGCCAGAGCCGGAAGCAGCTGCGCTGGCAGCTGCAGATCCAGATCCAGTGGCAGTAGCAGTAGCAGAACCAGATCCAGATCCAGATTCAGCTTTAGATTTCTTGTCATCTTTAGATTTGGTAGACTTCTTGTCATCAGTAGAGGTTTTCTTGGCCTTGGAAGAAGAAACTTCAGAAGCATCTGGAATAGACTTGGTCTTGGAAGCCTTGGTCTTGGATTGAGATTCTTGAGAAGCATCTGGAATAGAAGAAGACTTGTTGTCATTACCAGAGTTATCCTTGCCGTACAAAATAGTATCATCATCAGTGATTTCAATGTCAGAAGAATATCCATCAGTAGAAGTATACTTGTAAGACTTGGAACCATTCTTCTTGGTACCAGATGGTGGATCATAACACTTGATTTCAACAGATTTAATAGATGCAGAGTAGTAACCATTCTTTTTGATTTCATCAGAATCCCAGTCAATCTTACCGCCGGCCCATTCAATGGTACCCTCACCTTGACTAGAAGCACCACCTGGCCAGATACCAAGTTGTAATCGCGCTGGAGTTTGTGGGAAATCGAACTTTTCAGTGGTAGAGTTATAAGTATCAGACTTTTTCAAGGTTCGAGCAGTTTTACCATCAACAAGCCAGTTGATTTCATCTTCGGTCCAATCAACTTCATAAGTGTGGTAGTTTTCAGAACTGTCAGACATTTCAGCCTTGATTTGCTTGTCGTAGTTCAAAACACCTTGGAAGTAAAAGTTGGTTTGAGCGTGAGTCAAGTCGTTACCAACAAATTCGTAATCAATTTCATCCTTCACGTTGGACATGACAATGAAATCTGTAACAACACCGGCATCCTTAGAGGTCTTCATAGTAGCCTTAATGTTACCGTACCACAAGTAATGAGTACTAGAAAGCACAGTTCCTACGGAGTCCTTTGGCATGGCAATCAAAACACTCTTGTCAGAAGAGTACTCCAAAACCTTACCAGTGTAAACCCATGGGTACTTTTCAGAGTCACCCAAATAGTCGTGGATATCACCAATATCGTCGGTGCTGTCGAATTTTGTTGTACCAGCCTTGCAAACTGGCATTGGCATACAAGAGTCCAAGTTGTTAGAGGATTGAGGATCACAACCACCCAAACACTTCATGCCGGTACCACATTCACCATATTCATCGCAACATGGCTTGTCTTTAGGACATTTGTTGCTTGGGTCACACTTAGTTGCAGCATTTACAATAGAGGATGCCAAAACGGTCATCCCAAGAGCTTTCCAGGAAACCATTATTGTTCTAAGGGGAAATGCTTATGCTGAAGAAAAAAATTAATACAAAAAGATACCTTGTTGTGTCGCTAACAAAAAGGAAAATAACGAATGAATAAGAAATACAAAAGAAAGAATAAAAGAAGTTTTGTTCGTTTCAAAAGATCTTTCTCTTTAAATCGAAAAGCGAGTGTATAAGAAGAAAAAGGTGCGGTGGGAAAGGAGAAACAGGCGAAAATCAAGAAAAAGAGAGAAAACGAGGAGGAGCGAAGCCCCTTAAATATATAGTAAACTAACGGAGCAGTGACTGCAGTAAATTGAAGGGACGAAAAAAAAAAAAAAAAAAAAAATTTACCCCCCACTCACGCACGTATCTAAAAAAAAATTGCCAAAAAAAGAATTTATTGAATGAGGGGACCGCGAGTTGCATGAGGATCTGCATCATACTTTTCAACGGGGAGAAGGGGGATGGCTCGAAACGTTTCGTTTCCATATATGCCCTTAGTATTCTTCTTTTTCTACTATATAATTGACAATAAACATTTTGGTACAGCGGATTTTGAATCTGATCTTTGCTATTGAATGAAACTTAATCTTAGATATGGGTAGATTATGGCTGTAAATAAACAAACAAGGTTCAAACTCTATTTGCTCAATTTTCATTTTCAGCCTCAAGTTTTGAAATTGGAAGGAAAAAGAGAAGACTGGTTACCCAAGCCGGTGGGTTATCTTTTTCTACGTGAACGAAAAAAGAAGAGTTTCTTCTTGAATAGATGCGAAATGGCGGGAAATTACCGTACACGTGGGTTCGTGTGGCTAGTAGGTCTCTACCAGAAACCTGGGTATATGATTTGTGTTCCAATAACCTGCTACGAGACTGACCTACAGCTCTCTCCGTAGTTCATGCGCAAAGTTTGAAAAAAGGTTGCAGATATGGTAATACCCGAAATTTGACGGGGGGATCTGTTTATATGTTTCTCCAAGCATCTTTGTTTTGTATCCTAATAGAGAATCTCGGCGTAAACACGCGGAATATAGCATGGCATGACCCCGGCTTTTCCATGTTTGGCGTGGCGCGCCGCATTTCTGGCTCGATTTGGCGATGGCTTAGGGCTTGGGCTGCCGTAACAGGCAACACCCGCAGTCGTTTTGGCCAATGGGAGAATCGATACGACCTGGATGCATCCAACGAGGAGGGTAAATAGAAACGGTCGTGTATGTCGGCCAATCTATTGGGAGGGAATTGCAAGTGGCTGCAGCGATGAACTCGGAAAAGAGCAACAGCAAGGTGACGTAACGCAATACAGGTAATTGGTGGTGATTAGCGCGAATCGATAGCTCAAATGTGATGGATGCATACCTACGCTACGTGCTGTTGGATGAGCGGTTTATGGGATGGACAGTCAATCAATCCCTGGATTTATAGGTTGGTGGCGAAAAGTCTAGGGCTTGGGACTTCTGGGTTAGGTCGTTTGTGGAAAAGATTTAATTTCATGATCGCAGCACAGCCCGGAGGTAATTACATGTCGTTTAATAGCTGTTGTCAACATATTCATTAGCGCAATGCCATGCACGGCAACAGACGGTGAGCATAACAGAGGAGAAACTGTCGAGTCGACCTGATCCAGCGCCGTTGGGTGGTTAACATAACCTTGGCATTTACTAGTGAGAGATGCTTGAAGGAAGTCCACGCGATTAGTACCTTGCACCGGTCAGCTCTACAGGTTTTTGCCGAGCTCCCCGATGGGTAAATCAATGCATTATGCCGTCAATGTCGTATCCGTTGTGTTCGTATTGTTCTATTTTTGCGGATTCGGACTATACTGGCGTAACTGTTAAACAAAAAAATTTCACTCATATATATGCGGGTCCCGTGACGAGCGGCTAACTACGGAGTATTTCACTAAACTTATGTGGTTATAAACGGCGATTGATAGGCGGATGCTCGGTCCATCTCAAACTTCCGAGCTGTTTACATCAACGCGAGCTCAACCTGGATTGACTTGGCATACTAAAAGCCTGGGCGAAACACAAAATTGAATATTCCGGAATTCATGCCAAATGCGATCGATCAGAGAGATATTCAAGCTGACCTGGCAAGAAGATCTATACATGTCCACACTGATATGACGTCCGAGCTTTCCCATATATCTCCATTGTTATAATTCACTCGCCGTGCGGTTCCTGAATGATCATGTCGACGTATGTACCGTTGGCACTTGTTTCGAGTTCTCTGAACCTTGCGAGTTATTTTTATTTTTTGTATCTTAATGTTTATTTTATTATTTTAGTTGCGTCACAGAAGGAGCTCCACCAGTTTTGTTCATGTGGCCTATAAGCATAGCATTGCGTTGGGCATGAAATTTAAAAAAAGCTTTGGCCCTTCTCTTCATTATCTAATCAATATACATAGAATACCGCTATCCTGAAGTTCACGAACTCTCAGAAAACTTAATCTTCAGATCTGCGATTCGCTATTATTGGATCAACCGGCAAAGAATCTAAAAGTATTCGCATCGCCCATCGTTCATGGGTTTTTGCTTTCTCACTCTCCCCGCGGTAAAAAACCCGCCTTGAAGCAAACAACAAAAATCCGAGACTGACAAAAATAGACTGAAACTTCAGTGTCTTGGAACGCGTTTGTGGCAACAACAAAAATATGCAAAGCTGCGGGAATATCTGCGAGATCTCGATGCATGCAAAAAAATAATACCGGGCTCGACTGGGAATCGAACCCAGGGCCTCTCGCATTTTATTCGAATGAACGAACCCAAAGCGAGAATTATACCACTAAACCATCGAGCCGACGGTAATCGACGGAATTGTGGAAGCGCGCGCGGGTGGGGCGCGCCCAAAATATCTGCGGCTTGTGCGGCGATTACGACCGATCTCGTGTATTGTTGTAGACTACACTTAGTCGAGAAAGTGCTAGAGTGGAATTGAGCAAAGCTTTACCGAAGTTGGACAGATAGGGGTTGTTGGAAATGGTGTAAGGTGTTGATGATGTTTTCTATTCCTCGGACAACTGAGGCTAAGTCCGATGCAACCAATGATCGGTGCCAGAATGCTGAACTACAACCCATGTATATCACTGGTTGATTGTCCGTACGGAAATGCAACCTATGTATGAGTTTTTGAGTATGTATGTGATTTTGTTTTGGATGTAAGACTCCCTGGTTTGTATTCCAGTCTGCTGTAGACATTGTTTGTGCTGCTTGGTCTGCTTGGTTTTTATTCGGGTAGGTACCTCAAAATCCCAATTCACAATGCAGTACATGACCATTTTCATCCAACTCGGTTGAGTTAGTACAGGGAGTATCGGCTGCTGCCGCAACATCCACTACAGTTGCATTGCTACTTCTAATCGGGTTCCCATGAGGGCTGAGGATCCAGACCAACGCATATATGGATGAGACTTTTCAATAGTCCCGTTTTTCAGACTGCCCATTGGTATATGTTAAGCTTGGACAAGATGCTAATACACAATCCTTACCAGTGCGGCAAGAAGGCACTTTATGAAGCATGGCGTGTAGCAGCATTCCAACCCGATCGATGGGATATAGCGGACATGTTGAACCCCAGTATATTCTACCTCTATAACTGGACGGTATTGTAACAGGGATAGAACTGGCTTCTGGGCTGTTGAGGTGTATATGGGTATGGTAACTCAATAAGGTGAATAAAGAGCCTGTAGACAGCCGATCATCGTAATTACCGTCGCCTTGATCCACTTGAAAAATACGGAGATATTATAGGTTCCATGAGACTTGAGACCCTACCTGATTCTGCAATCCTGCTATACATGGTATCGTGGCTCTGTCACGATGGCCATGAAGGTCAGCCGTATCACAATTTGACTGTAACCACCCAAGAAACGAAAGAAGAATGGGCGGAGGTTTCACAATAGTGCGTCAACAGGCTTCATACTCCAGTAAATAAGAATTTAAGTGATATGTTATAACCGATTGAGACACCCACAACTTTGTATATCGGTCGAGATAAATGTTGCACCGTAGACGAAACCGATATATATATATGCATTCAATGAACCCGCTTTTACGGTACGATTACACTATGGACCACATGCATTACCACGCTCATTCCATGTCTTCAATCTGTAGCAAAGCCTGTTAATGCGATACGTCGTACACCACAATCTCAACTGGCTCTTATCACTCAACGATTATCCAGCAGGTGAGCCAGTTCATACCAAAAAGCAAACAAACATCTTTATAAAGCAGATCAGTTCCCCGGTAAGATGTACGAAAATTGGGAAGGGTATTATAGACTAGAGACGTGGCGCTAATAAATCCACAGGTTCTAAAGCACAGCCGCCGCATCACAAACGGCGAATGGCTGCGGAATATAAAAGTCCAGCGCGCATTGTGCATACATGATTCATCGGAAAAACAGAGGAACAATGCAAAGAAGATACATAACTATTTAACACCCTCGCATCACAGTATTTGTTACATGGGGTCGAATGTCGATCATTTGATTCACTACATTTAGCCAGGAAGCTCCAAATTCCGAAGCAAATCATTCATGCCGCGGGATCAACAGACCAACCACCGGACAAACTGTACCTCGGCACAATGTCATGTCACTGTCACAGGTTTGCAACGATCGTGTGTGTTAGATTTGACATTATTTATTCCTTGCATCCGAGACAGTACACGCAAATTCCAGGTTTGCAGGGCTGCACATCAGTTGATCGACAACCCTCTACCACGATGTATATCACTCTTTTGCTCTCTATACGCGTTTTCAATTCAAAAAAAAAAAAAAAAACAACTACACACACACACACCCCTTAACTAGCTATATAAGATCACCATCTTGGGTGGATCGGTGAAGTATGCAAGTCAAGTAATAAAAAACATATGACCCAATTAAGGCCACCCGAGGTCTTTAGCAAACAATGTATCGGGCCCACCTCGGGCATTCAGGAAGCAGGATTAGCGGGATTTGCGCAATGTGTTTTTTTTTTTTTATTATTTTTTTTCTATAGATATATTTTTTTTTTATTGAGACATTTTATCCCACTCGTCTAAAATACAAAGAGTGCAGTGTTAAAACGCGTGAGAGCAAAAACAGGGGAACAAGCTCCTAACTAATGAAAAAAAGTCGGATGATGGTTGTTATACGTTCGATGCAATTGTTAAAGAAAAAATAAAAAATTCCGCGATCCAAGCTTTCGCCGAGCGCCGAGCAGGCAGGGAGAAGAAGCGAAGAAACGAAGAAGCGCAAGTTGTATCGACATCCATGGGCCGTATTCAGGTTGCATGGACACGGCTAAACAATATTACATAAAATAGTTCAAGGGTCTTATATCTCTTCTGAGACTCTGCAGGCGGTAATTGGTGGACCGTTTAAGTCGCACATCTTGCTATATTTTTTTGAAAACCACCCCGCGTGCTGTATTGTTCTTTTTACGTGGACCATTGCAAGGGGGTAAAACGGGTGAGACCTGGGATTGCAATGTGAGACCATATCCCACTTTCCAGGTGCATATGACGTGCATAAACGTTGCGCACATTTTTGTTTTCTCGCTGAGGATATCGAACTAGGAACTGTTATTTTTTATTTTTCTGTCGGCGTATTCATTTTTATACGTTGATCCGGGGATCTAAGCCGGTTTTGTTTGAAAAATCTAGGCCCAAAGATTTGTAAGCATGGTTGGATCGTGATTGGAAGGGTGAAATGGGTTTCATATTCAAATCCCGTGTGAAACTGATAAAACAATAGCAATGGATCCAACGGTTTTTTTTTTCTTTCTCAACCCTTGTTTCCATAACAAGGGACCAAACTAAGGGTACTGCATTTTCGCCTATAGCTTAGCAAAAGGAGCCCGACCTTGCCGATCCTGAGGCTGAGGTACATCTGATGCCGATCAATAACGTTTTTATTTCCCCCCTAGTTAACAAATTTTCCAAGCCGATATCGCCGCCGGCATAATATTTTGTATTCTCCAGCCTCCGATATGTATATAGTTATACGGTTGGATTGTTAAGGCGCGGAATGACATCTAACGGTAACAACTTCCCCAAACTGGGGCTATACATTTGATATTCGTGGGATGTTTTTGCTCTTTGGAGAGGGCGGGGCCATGAAACCGTATTGACTCGCGAGTGGGGATTCAACCCATATAGCAAAGAAAAACGTGAGACGTCTGCACCTTCGAGATAATATCATCAGGTATCCGCCTGTACATATGCTCCTAGATCCCACTTTTGAAAAAAAAAAAAGAGAAAAAAACCAGAAGCTTGGATAGGATAAAAGTCAACGTATTCGATCAACTCGTTGTCTGAGACAACAGTTTATGCTCAGAAACGGTAATTTGAAAACAGCAAAAATGCTCCTGTCATAGTTAGTTCATTGTTAGCCGTTAAATGTCCAGCCTGCTGACCCTTCAAAACAGCATACGCAGGAGAAAAAAAAAAGCATAATTTTTAAAAAAAAACGCCTTGATCCTCATTTTGCTCCTGTAGGGATCATTGCGATGGGGGAGATCCGTTATATGAGCCTTTAAGCGTGAAAAAGAAACACAGTTGCTTAACGGCGTATTAATACGGTGGCGTTTTTTAGTTTTTGAGGTCCTGACCGGTTAGCTACAATCCACTAACGAAACTTGAACGTTTATAAGCAGCTTTTGCCATTATAGTCTTGTAGAATAGAATAGTGTTGCTATTTAGACCGGTTTAATTGCGCAAAAAAAAAAACAACATCATTTATGGACGTATGGAGTATCGGCAAATCCATACGGCTATCAATGCAATAATAATAGGAGCCGTACGGCGGTTAGAAGTTCGGCCTTTCAGAAACCAGTCATGCCATTGTATTTTAACGGTCCCGGCTCAAAATGTGGATCATTGTTGGTTTATGACAGACAGAATATGAACCAGGGAGAGGGAGGGAGGGGCTATAGGTACAAATAGGCTCGTCCTATAGATCGCGCTAAGACGATATACGATAAAACTCTAAATTGATCACATATCCCGCCCTAGATTTGGAGCTGGATTGGAACTGGCGCTGGAGCTGGAGCTGGACCAGAACCAATACAAATCGACGCTGGAAAGCGTTATATACAACAGCGTGGGCCACAGATACAAGATGAGTAGCTCAACGGGTAGATCAAGCAACACGTAACTCGTGACAGGAGAAAGAAACGGAAATAAGTTCGGCAATGAGCATGTATACATATAGATATATGTCTATACGTCTATATTCTTGTGGAACAGAATGCCGAAACATTCGCCAGGAACAGCCCTCCACCCTCTCTTCCAGGTCCAAAACACCTTGAACAATTGACTTAAGACATTTTGGAACTCTTTAAATGTGAAAAGCAAGCCACAAATAAATAAATAAAAACGTTAAAATAAACTTGAAAGTCTCTTCATGCAATACAATTAATCCATTCCAGAAAATTTCATTTTTCTTATAAGGCTATGGACGCTAATGTAAAGCAAGATTATGCGTAAAAGTGAAGATATTTAGGATCAAAAAATAAAAAGGAAAAAAAACAACAAAAAAAACAACTAAAAAAACAAAAAAAAACAAATGCAATAGAATAATAAATGACAATGATAATATCATCACACGAAATGAACACCTTTCAACCACAAAATTTCTTTTACCAGTACTGTTGCAGGTTTCCAATGCATATTAGCACCGCAAAGCAAAGGAGAAAAGGGCCGGATTTCGCCCTCCGGTTCTATTGCTTGCTAGAAACCGTTTAAGCACAGTAGCACACAGACAGATGACTTTTTTAGATTTCCCTTATCCCACTCTTGTCACCGTATTTGCGTCCAGCACAAGCATACGGCTCAAAAGCAGGCAAACAAAAAAAAAAAAGGGGACGTATCTCTGCCTATATCGACAAAGCAACAAATCAATGATGAAATGGCAAGCCACAATTTTTTTTTTTTAATCATCACGTTGCGCAAAATGGAGGAGGCCATACAGACCCTCGTTTGTAATACGGGTCAGGTCCATTTCCAAAAACCGTCAAAAATTCAATGTGAAAATGCTGTAATGATTTGAATGTATGCTGATATGTCTTGATCCATTTCTTTGGACCATCGTCGAGATATTCTGTTATCACTGCTATTCTTTGATCCATCCGAGGTAGGTTGAAGTTACTCAAGTACCGATCCATCGACAATAACCACCATTCTGCATTCCAAATTCGATCTTCTTCAACATCGTTAACAAATATCCAAGGTTCCGGATACTTGATTTCATTACCAGGTGAAGAAGCGCGTGAGCTGCTGCTGCAACTGCTCCCACCAGGCTGTTGTTTGGACTTTTCAATCAATTGTCGTTCAGCTTCCATCAGTTCGTCTAGTAGTTGAAATTCTTCCATCTCTAGTAATGCATTTGTTTGGTGTTTCCCCATAGCCCATACGTCTTTTACTTTCATCTTGTCGTTTGTATTTTGAGGATCCAATGCCGATGGGAACAATGCACCGATCTGGATTGGCGTATTCCGAATACGATCTAGTGACGAGACCATGATGACTGTTTGAATGAAGGAGGAACCTAGATAAAAATTTCAGGAAAACGGCCTGGGGAAGTTTGTCTTTATATATAGCCTTTGTAAAACGAAAAAGAGCCCACGTATCCACCCACACACTCGACCGTTTTTTTTTTTTTTTTTTCCTTTCTGAAACTGTATTACTTTACTTTTTTGCCAATCGGTTTTTTTTTTGGTTTTTGTTTCTCATCCCGCTCTATGAGCCACATATGGCAGTTCCCTTGCACTTTAATGCATATGCTTGGTCAATGGGTTCTTTTTCTTTTTCGTTTTGAAAAACAACCCAACCACCCCCTGGGCATCCATATTATCCTACGGGCTTTCATATAAGTAATTTTTCATATTACACGTCTCGTTCTAGATCCCTAGATCCATGTTTTGAAGTATCTGTCTGTCTGGGTCTGGGTATCTATCTCCGTCTCTGTATTTGAATCGTGCTTCGATTTGCTCTTTCTCTCAAACTGAATATTTACATCTTTGCCCCATACAACTGGACTTGGCCACTACGAAAGTCTATAAATTAATAATGTTTTGCGTGGTATTATTTATCACCCCTTGGGCTCTCTCCTGATTTTGAACTGCCTTAACCCATCCATCCCAAAATACCTCTAGAATATATACTAAATATAGCTTTCATAACAATAATATAATATAATACAATGCTTGTCTTTGATCCAAAAATGTGAATACGGATCCAATGACACTAGGGGTTATATTGGCATTGACTTTTGCCAAAAATATACATATATATATATCTATTCAATGAATGCCGGATAAAGGTATATCCCACTTGACCGTCGATCTCTAATACGCAGGTCCCCCCAGATTGAACATACCGCCTCCTACAAGTCTTCTATAAAAGAACTATATTAGAACCGTCGGTTTATAAACCCTTTTTTTTTGGAGATGTTTTACAGTTAGCAAAACTAATAGATGTCGCAAAAAACAGCGGATACTTGGCTTTACTTTATAGGTCTAAGCCTAAGTCTTGAGAATTCTTTTTTTAAATTTATTGCTATTTTTGTAAAATAAAAAAAGGGACAGTAAGGCAAAAACAATAAATTCTTGTCAGATATAATGTTAAAAAGATCCAAATTTACATACACACACACTCACACACCAAACCCTTTAATGGTGGTGTTCAGCATGTGGATCTTCAATGCCAAGGTAGTTGATTTTGTAAACCGAACCGCATTCCCAACATCGTCCGGCTAAGTCAACGGATGGTCGAAGCCACATCACTTCGTGAGAACCAGCTGGTGACCCTGTGCAACCAACATATCGGTATGGTTCATAACTGTCGACATGGATTGGGTCAGCCATGGTACCCTTTCGGTCAGATTGCAATGGAGAATTGTCGAAAACCTTGACACCAGCCAACAAACCAAGCAATTCCAATCGTTCAAGACCGGTAGCTTGATCAAAATCGTTTGGAATTTCACCTTGTTTGGATCCTGGTGGAACCAAAGATTCTGGACCCATTACATCCTTCAAGTTGTAAGCTGTGTCAGAATTGAGTTGTTGTTCCTTTTTTGATTCGTTGTACAAAGTTCGAGCAGTGACAAATGTTCGTCTTGCAATTGGTCGACTAGTCAACGCGGCAGTCGCAAGTCGCGATCGAATAGTTGAAGTAAGCATGTTGCTAGTGTTGTGTTAGAATGTGTGAATAAATGACAAAAAAAAAACAAACAACCAATAATTCACGTACTAAAAGTTGATATATAAAGCAGTGAAAACCGACCGGGATGCCCTTGTTTTGCTTTTAAAAGAGAGAGGGTGTGGAAGGATTTTTTTGCAAATTATAATTCCCAAGTGTCGGGTGGGTCTTTTTTGCGCATTGGACCAATCAGCGCTTTGCAATATTTAGGCTTTTGACCCTGCTAGTGGGACGATTTTGGGCTTAATAGCGCGGGCGCGATTTGATTTCGGATTTTTAATTTCCAGTTGCCAATTTTTTGTTGATGTAAAAATATGTAAATTCCCTCCCTTTTCTCCCAATTAGGGCTTACATTTCCAATCTATCCCAATCAGGAAATCGTGACTGCTTTTACCACATCACAGTGTGAATCTCCCAGACTACAATATACTCAGAGGTGTACAATTCATCACGACAATTCTCAGGCCGAACTCCCACTCCCACTCAAAGCTAATCCAAAAGTTCAAAACCTCTTTTGAACACCAAACTCGATAGTACGTGAATTTCAACCCACAAACTCAACACACCTCCCGACTAACACAACAATCAGACAACATGCCAAAGAAGAGAGCTTCCAACGGTCGAAACAAGAAGGGCAGAGGCCACGTCCAATCTGTCCGGTGCTCCAACTGTTCCCGAATGGTTCCAAAGGTACGACTTCCAACCCAATAACGATACTCTTTTAAGACCGATGATACTAACACCCCACAACAGGACAAGGCCATTAAGCGATTCACTATCCGAAACATGGTCGAATCCGCCGCCATTCGAGATATTTCTGAAGCCTCTGTCTACCAAGAATACGCTTTGCCAAAGCTTTACATCAAGATTCACTACTGTGTCTCTTGTGCTATTCACGGTAAGATTGTTCGAGTTCGATCTCGAGAAGGCCGACGAATCCGAACTCCACCACCACGAGTACGATTCAACCGAGACGGTAAGAAGATCAACCCACAAGCTGCTGCCAAGGCTGTATACTAAACTGGTTGTATTCTTTTTTTAACTTTTTTGGGTTTGAAAAAAAATAAAAATATCAATGACTTAATCTACATGTATATTGAATGGAAAGAAAGAGTTATTTCTTGATTGGTTTATGCACTGGACTTTTTAAAGTAACGTAGACATCTGTTCCCCATCCGTAATATGTTTGGATTTGAAGTTTACCACCAAAGAATTCTGCATAGGCTCTTGACAATGGCAAGCCATATCCAAGTCCTGCAATTGTACTACCTCCACCACCTGGTGGTGAATTTAGTGTTGAAAAGCCATCACCTTCTCCTTCTTCAAATGTCGAAAATGCAAATCCAAAGATTTCGCTTTCCATTTGTGGTGACATTCCTCCTCCACGGTCACGAATTCGAATTACCATTCCTTGACCAGTACGAACAATTGTCACCAAGATTGGTATATGAGATGTGCCGTTTTCAATTACCGCTCGAAACGAGTTTTTGAGCAATTCTGTAAAAATGTATTCAACATGCACTGGCACGTGTGGGAATTCCAATTGTTCACCTTGGTCGATTGAGATTTGTGGGATTATGCCATACTTCATGTCGCAAATCTCACCTACGAACGCAGCACATTCGTGCATAGTCACCCCAGGTTTGCAATTCGTTTCGATTGTACCAATGTAGTTGTCTCCAATAGGATTTGTCAATGCAATGTGATGAGATGCGATTAGTCGCGTCCCGATTCGAGCTCTCAAATGTGTATCCAGGATTTTGGCCGAGTCGGCAGTTGAAATGTATCGTCTTGCTTCATAAAACCCTTTGGCGAGTGTTGGAATAGTGTTTGCATGCGACTCCACCAAATGATCCAGTACTTGGACGAATTTAGAGTTTTCCTCCAATGATTTCGGAGGTTCTGTCGACGTGATTACTCGAAACGAATTGTAATATAGACTGTAGATTTGCGAGATATGCGGGTTGAGAATGATCAAGTAGTCTAGGTAGCGTAGAGCTTCTAGTCGATGTGCTAGACGTACTCCAATGTCGTGAAGGACCTTTTCTGCGTTTTTGAGCAACACTTGTTCACTCACTGGAGGGGAAAAGTCCATTAGGTCTTCCAGTTCGATCCTGTTAATTGTTAGTTTTGTTCACCCTCTTCCTCTTGGGTAATATCACATACGAGTTCTGCTTCATCAAAGCATGCTCCTTAATACTAGCTTCCATTTCCAGACGTTCATCAGGATTTAGTGGTTTTGTGGTGGACATTTGTCTGCGTTTGTGTATCTGGCGTGTAAATGATGCAGATGGTACCACGGGCGATCGCCGTGGTATACTGGTAATAAATCGGCGTATCATAATCCTTTGAGTTGACGAAGGAGCCAATAAATTTGAATAGTACGATGGCAGATGCACTGAGTGTTGGCTTTTCGGTAAAGGGCGATGTGTTAAGATGATAAGCTGATCGGATATGTGGAGGAAGTGAGTAGAGTCACAGTGGGTGGAGAGGGGGGAAAAATAAAAATATGGGTGCCACAGGATTCGAAATCGGTACAGCCCATATGGACCAACCCCCTTAGAAATGTTTCCTAGAACTTTCAAGAATTCCCACACATCTGCTTTATTGGGCATATTGTAGATGAACATGGTTCTTTGTGTAACACTGCATTGCGGCTGATGTACAATCTCGGCTATGCTACAGGAGTCAACTCGGTGTTTATTACCTCACTTTGGTCTAGATTTACAACATAGCCTTTGACTTTCGTGATTGCTCCTCTTAAAGAATTCTATCTATTTTCGGAACCAGGACATCACGTTATGATGTGTTCCCTGGAGCAAAGTTAAATCATAAAATGTCGATGCTCGGAGAAGTCCTATGCGGGAGCGGCGCGGCATTCGATCTCAGAGTCACGGATCTGCCCTTTTCGTTGGAACTATATATACGTTGGCGAAATCTTTATCACATCTCCACCATTACAAACAAACCAAATAAGCGACCAAAATGACCAAGCAGAGAGTATTAGTTGTGGATGAAGTCGATACTTCATCTGAAGATTACAAATCTTTCACCAAAGATTATGAACTAGTGGTAAGTTGATACAAGACTAGACTGTTGGACGCACTAACCAGATATTATTTTCCAGCCATACAAATTGGAAACTCGAGAAAAGTTTGCCTCAGACATGCAATCAGAATACAATGACATTTCTGCAATCTGGACTCTCTGGGCTGGATTCTCTCGAATTGGCGGGTTGAACAAGGAACTTGTTGATTCGCTTCCAAAGTCGTTAAAAGTGGTCGTGGTGGCTAGCGTGGGGTATGACCAATACGACGCAGTTGGACTCGGCAAACGAGGAATTGTGTTGACCAACACCCCCGGGATCCCTTGTGCTCCTGTAGCAGACCTGGCTCTTCACCTGGTTCTTTCGGCGTATCGATACACATCGGTCTTTGAACATGCGTTAAGACAAACCGGTGGCACCACACAAAGCCGGAAAGACGTGGTCAAGTTTGATGCCGAGACGGGGAAACCGGGGCATAATGTCACCTATGACCATTTCGCATGGGGTGAATCAGTTGGCGACCGCAAAGTCCTGTCTCCAGCTGGATATCGAGTAGGTATCGCTGGATTTGGCCAGATTGGGCAGTTGACAGGACACCGATTGAACGCACTAGGGATGCATGTTCATTACACCAAACGACACGAATTAGCTGGGACTCAACTCAACGAACTCGGATACCCGGTCACATACCACAAGACAATTGAGGAGTTATTCAAGAACAGTGATGTGTTGCTGCTAGCGTTGCCTCTCACGGACCAAACCCGGCATGTCGTCAATCCGGAATCCATCAAGCTACTCCCAGATGGAGCCAAGATTATCAATGTGGGGCGTGGACCGTTGATTGACCAAAAGGCGTTGGTTGCAGCACTGAAAACTGGCAAGGTTTCATCCGCTGGCTTGGACGTATATGAAAACGAACCGATCGTGGAGCCGGAACTGCTTCAACGTTACGACGTGACTTTGCTGCCTCATTTGGGCGGCGCCACGTTCGAGGCGTTCAATGCATCGCAGTCCAATGCGATTAGAAACGTTCGGGCTGTGCTGGAAACTGGCCGTGCCTTACATCCAGTTAACTGATTAGATCTCATGCAAAAATAATAATTAAGAATATTATATAAATAAGGAGTGTATTTGTTTGTTTTTTACAAGAAGCGACAGAAAACGTTTTTTTTTTTTTTTTTTTTTTTACTTCTGCCGTTGGTAAGATGCAATGTCCATTTCTGACGTATTTCGAATCGACATGTTCAATTTCCTTGGTTGTGGACGGGGCGGTCGTAATGTAGCGACTTTGGATTCCGACGATGCTGACGACGCCGACCCATGTTTCTTTTTCCGTGGAGGTGGAGGTGGAGGTGGAGGCGGCGGGACGTTGGGTTTGGTAATCGTTGGTAAAGGCTCTTCAACGACCAAAGAACTGGATAACGACGAGCTGGACGAGCATAAAGACGGTGTTGGTGGTTTATACTCCAACCAATCCACATTTAGACACCGATCTGCGAGCCGCACAGTAGTCTCATCATATGAATCCTGGTCTAGCATCGATTCCAACACCCGGACCAATTCAAACCGTTTATACCCATCTTCTCTCACCGGGGTATTCTGAAGCAACGGGTGTAATACTCTTAGATACGTGTGTCGCAATTTTCTATCCTCATGCCCCAAATCCCTCAGCTCTCGCAACACCACTTCAACCAACACCTTCAAATCATTGTAATAAACATACTCGAATGTCTTTCTTGTGGTGAAAATCATATAAAGCAATTTCATCATCATCAACTGTATTGTATCGTCTATCCCGCGATTGATCAAAAACACCAGGTTTTCGCCAAATGTTCGGAAATCGTCGCCTCGTTCACGAAGCACCTTGAACACTCGATTCTCAATTAGCTCGTCGGTATTTGTCGCGCTAACATCCACAATCATGTACTGTTCATTCAATGCTAGTAAAACCTTCATCGTTGCATAGTTATACGGATCAGTATCATAGAAATCGTTTGTCTCAATAACGTTGAATAAAAACTCGATAAACTCCGTGCTAATCTTCGCCAAATCATTGGGGTTGATTTTTTGAACCCTGCACATTTCGTACAACAGTTCTAGATATATTCGGTGTAACCTCACACTTTTATGCCGGTCAAGCCACAGGGTCTTGATAACCCGTTGGCTAGCTGCTTCCTCTTGCATCATTTCAAAAGTCGAATCATGCATCTTCCCGTCAATAAGCAATACTGCTCCAATCAACACTTTATTACCAACGTCCAAATCGCATTCCACCAGCATTGAAATCAACTTGCGTCTACCGTATGCACGATTTGTTGAAAAAATCGTTGATTTGATTAAATTATAACTGCATCGCGTCAAGTCTTCGTCTGTAATCAAATATTGATCTTGACTTTTGTTAGCTCTTTCGCTACGTTTCAATACACTTACCAATATACATTGCCGCGAGGCGAAGATATGCACATAATGCCCGTTCTATAGTTGAAGTAGAATGATAATCTCCGCATGCTATATCTTGTAGTTCTAGTTATTTTTTTTTTGTTAGTTTGGAAAACAAAAAAAAAGGAAGTCCCCTGATTCTTCTTACCTTCCCAGAATTGTTCTGGTTTATCCAGTTGATACGACAAGACATCCATTTTATAATCTTGTTTGTAAAAAATTAAAAAAAAAACGAGTGACTTTAGAGTAATAACTCTACAAGAATTACAATGGACAGACGATGGATATTGGACTAGAAAAACAACTGGGTATTAAGGACAAGTATAGGAGCGCAAGCGCTTTAAAAGGCTGGGCGGTTTATTTTTTCCCTGTCCTGCTAGCGCTCTTGGCCAAGAATTTTTAACGTCATAATTTTAAATGTGGGGGCACTCACAATTTTGATAAACGGACGTACAATATGGACGGCTCACCACTTGAAGCGGTATTTAATATTTTGTACTGTTACACATGGCTAATCACCCCGTAAATTTTAGGCATATACAGCTGCAAGAAAAGCAGACAAAGCATCTATCAATGGAAACTACGCTCAAGCAGCCAAGTTTCATACTACAGCGTCACAACAGTTCACAGAAGCTCTTGAAACAACGACCAGTGAAGAGGCAAAGAGAACACTGGATATACTCGCGAAACAGCATTTTTCAAGATCAAGGTTCTTGTCTGAAAAGAAAAACCTAGCTCCGATACCGACTCGTAAGGATGAACCTCTCAACGGCACCAACAACGACTTGGCGGCGTCGTTGGCCTCCGCTCGAGGAATTCCCGCCACATCAACGACTTTGACGACGGATAAGCAACAGCGTCCGGTCAGCGGTGGGAAATCAGGAGATGATCCGTATTACAAGTTTTATTCAACTGTGAATAACATATTTTCCAAGTCTTTTAATTCCGTGGCCAAGGAAGAATCGAAACGAGATCGTGATAGTAGTAATAACCGCAATGTGGCGTCGTCTGAATACTCGGCGACTAATGAAAGTTTCTATGTGGTTCCAAATACAACCAGTTTATCGCCAGAAGAGTTGATCACAGAGAATGCGTCACTGCGAACAATGATTAACCGGACTAGTATCCAACTCCACGCATATGAGACTGCACTGCAACGGCAAAAGGATGCGTTGAAAAATAGCCTGATCCAGCTCAAGAATGAACTATCCGTTAGAGAATCCGCACAAACTCGGCAGTTTGATAGAGAATTGGAACAACTACAACAGGAGAATGAAAAACTAAAAATTCAAAACGATCGGCTCAAATCACGATGGGATGAACTCAAACAATCGGCTCGAAAACGAAGAGAGGATACTGATGAAAGTAATTAAAAAAAAACTTATTTATATCTTACTTCAAAGATGGCTTGATTCCCGACATCATTTCATCCTTTGTGATCAAATGGCCAATAGTCTCAACATGAGAAAGAAGCGTGGCGATATTATGAGACCATTCATTCAACACTTCATTAGAATCCTTTGGCTTTGAGAAGGTAATGATTCGTTCTGGTCGATTAATTCTGGCATAAATGGTACCTTGAGTAACCAACTTGGACAAGAAAGCTTCAGTCTCCTTTTCTGCCAAATCCAACAACGATGTCAACCTGCTGGTATGAATTCGAGTGTAATACTTTGAAACAACTCGAATATTGTGTTCAATCACCCGTTTTCGCAAATCATCATACCGCGTCTTGCCGGCTTCAGTAGATAGATCAAATACCCAAGTAGATTTCAAAGCATTGCCATAAATCTCTTCAACCTTTGGCCATCGCATCAACTCATTAGCTGTGAAACATTTGACCAACTCGGCATGCACTGGCAATTGCTGCAATTTTGGATCCAATTCAATCTTGTGGATCAAATCAGATTGCAAATTGTCATATGGTGCCAAAACGATAAAAAATACAATATGTTCCAAAGCTTCCTTCCATTTGGATTCATCTTCCAACACTCTAGGCGTGTCATAAACCGATTGATAATATTGACAAGCATCAACATATTTGTTGTCATGAAGAGCAATCTCAATCATCAATTGGTAATATCTCAACTTCAAATCGTGCACTTCTTCATTCTTGAAATATCGAGGTAAAATCTTTCGAGCAACAATCAATGCCTGGGTGAAGTCTCCTCGTTTAACATACAATTGCACTTGTTCTAGAATAAATTCCGTCTTTTCTCGTTGATCCATAGACCCATAAGTTTCCACTTGCAATTCCCCTAGGATGTCACATGCCCCGTCGATATCACCTTCATCCTCCTTGATCTTAGATAAAGTTCTGGATACTCGAGCACGTTCTACTTCAACAAAGATCTTGCCTTCAGTAACAGTTCGAACATTTTCAATAGTTTCCACCTTGGTCTTCAAATCTGGTGCATCATCCACATCTTTGATGACTTCTTGAATCAACGTGGTAATTGCTTGTTTCAACTGACCATGTTTCTTACTCAACAATTGTACCTGTTCATTCATAACTTTCCAATTGCCAGTGTATCTAGTGAGTTGGACAATCTTGGTAAGTACTCGTTGAGATGAAACTAGATCGCTTGCTTGACGAGTCTTTTTTTCCAAAGACAGCAACCGTTCCAGCGCATTGTCGAAATCTAGTTTGTCGATTTCTGGGAATTCTGTATCCAATGTCGAGCTGTAATCTTTTTCAGCTTTGATTAGTGTTTCATCCGACATTGTTTGTTTGTGTGAATGTGTTGTAATGAATGATGGGTGTGAGTGGCGATTTGTTATAAAAGTATTTGGGACCGGTTGTATCAAATGTTTCGCGCGCTTCTTTCCATTCTTCCATCATCAAAACCAAGTTACCATGAGTTTATCAGCATGGGTTTCTGATAAAGTATTAGAGACTCTTGGATCTGTTGATGATGCTGTGGTAGACTATTGTATAGCTGCTGCCAAGTCGTCCAAATCGGTGGCTCAGTTGACTGGTAAATTGCATGATTTTGGATT
The DNA here is from genome assembly GCA_030557665.1 of Blastobotrys apis. NCBI lineage: Eukaryota > Fungi > Ascomycota > Dipodascomycetes > Dipodascales > Trichomonascaceae > Blastobotrys > Blastobotrys apis. Next base: position 202,915 of record JAKTPN010000346.1, read on the forward strand.
CGCGATGGATCCTAGTGGTAAACGGTTTGTAGGAGAATTGTTTGCCAAAGTACATCCTTCTGGAGTGGCAAAAGCTACAGCTCAGAAACCTGTTACAAGGAATTACGCGTTGTTATTGGATGAAGATGAGGATAAAGACACGCGGAAAGTAAGACCCGCGAAGAAACGACCGGCTGCGGCTGTGGCTGTAGACGATAGATCACGCCCGAGAAGAAGGATAGAGGAAAGTTCTAGTGAAGAAGAAGAAGAAGAAAAAGAAGAGGAGGATGATGACGCTGAAGGGGAAGAAAAAGATTTACGTGAGAGGGACGAATTTGCATCAAGATTGAAAGAAAAAGACAACAAGAAAGAACCAGAGAAGCAAGGAACGAGGCGTGATGAAGATGCTCAAAATGTTCAACAACTGCGAGAAATCGCTCGACAGGAATACCTATCAAAACGAGAGGAAACGAAACTTTCGATGCTACGACAAGAAGTGGCTGATCTTGAACAAGACGTGGTGGAGGTTGGTTGGCAAAACCTTACAAAACAAGAACGACAAGAAATTGAATCCAAACGAGAGGTTTTGGCAATTGCTAATGAGCGGAAGAAGAATGAGATTGAAGAAGACCGATATGAAATCCCTGAAGATTATCTAACAGAAAAGGGTAAAATCGACAAGAATAAGAAACTCGCCGCATTGACAAAACGGTATCAAGGTGATCGATCTCGAGGTGGAGAGACTTGGGAAGAGGAACAACAAGCTAGGGCGATTCAAAAAAATTCGTACAAAAAGACACAACCGGAAGAGGAATACGAATACGTGTTTGATAAGACCCAGAGTATTGACTTTGTTGCCGACCAAGCGGATCAACTGGAAGAGGAGGAGAATGCATTGGAAGAGAGGCTGAGACAAGAAGAGACTAGAGTCAAGGGTATTGAAAATACGAGAAAGTCATTACCTGTTTATGACTACCGAGAGTCTTTGCTAGAGGCAATTGATCAGCATCAGATTCTGATTGTTATTGGTGAGACTGGGTCGGGAAAGACTACGCAACTTCCACAGTATTTGCATGAAGCTGGGTATACCAAAAACGGACTCAAAGTAGCATGTACACAACCTAGGCGTGTTGCAGCAATGTCTGTCGCTGCACGGGTGGCTGAAGAAGTGGGGACACAATTGGGGAAACAAGTCGGGTATACAATCCGGTTTGAGGATAAAAGTAGCGAAAAGACTTTGATCAAGTATATGACTGATGGTATGCTGTTAAGAGAGTTTATGACGGACCCGGAATTGTCTGCGTATTCCGCTATTATGATTGACGAAGCACATGAACGGACTTTGAGCACGGATATTTTGTTTGGTCTGTTGAAGGATATCACGCGGTATCGACCGGAGCTGAGGTTACTGATTGCATCGGCGACAATGGACGCGGAAAAGTTCTCCAAATATTTTGACGATGCGCCGATTTTTAAGATCCCTGGACGGAGGTTCAAGGTCGATATTCATTATACGAAACAACCTGAAGCGAATTATCTCCATGCGGCTATTACCACTGTGTTTCAAATCCATGCAACGCAGCCCAAGGGGGATATTCTGTTGTTTCTTACTGGTCAAGACGAGATTGAAACAGCAGCGGAGAATTTGATCGACACTAGTAGCAAGCTGGGGAAAAAAGTGCCGGAAATGATTGTATGTCCGATTTATGCCAACATGCCGCCGGAACTGCAGTCCAAGATTTTCGAGCCGACTCCAGCAGGAGCTCGAAAGGTGGTTTTGGCGACTAACATCGCCGAAACTTCCATCACGATCGACGGAATTGTGTTTGTGATTGACCCGGGGTTCGTCAAGGAGAATGTATACAACCCGACCACAGGCATGGAGAGTCTAGTGGTCACTCCATGTTCCAAAGCTTCAGCTGATCAACGAGCAGGTCGTGCCGGGAGAGTAGGTCCAGGGAAATGTTTCCGGTTGTTTACCAAATGGGCGTTTGTCAATGAACTTCCTACTAATACAACGCCGGAAATCTTAAGGACGAAATTGGGCGGAGTCTTGCTAACTTTAATGTCACTGGGGATTCAAAACGTGTTTGACTTTGACTTTTTGGATTCGCCGCCGCGCGAGGCTCTAGCCAAGGCGATGGAACAGCTGTATTGTTTAGGTGCATTGAACGGCGAAGCCAAACTGACGAAAATTGGGCGTCAAATGGCCGAATTCCCCACCGATCCCATGGTCGCTAAGGCGATTTTGGCGAGCCATAAATATGGATGTGCGGAGGAGGTTTTGTCAATCATGGCCATGCTTGGAGAATCTGCCGCGTTGTTTTTCCGGCCCAAGGATAAAAAAGTCGCCGCGGACCGAGCTCGAAGCACATTTACCCGCCCTGAAGGCGGCGACCATTTGACTCTGTTGGAGATTTGGAACCAATGGGTCGACACGGAATATTCGTACCAATGGTGCAAGGATAATTTTCTGCAGTACAAGAGTATGACCCGGGCGCGGGATGTACGCGACCAGTTGATGAGACTATGCGACCGGGTTGAAGTCGAAGTGCGGTCGTCGGGGAGTGGTGCAGTTGACCAGATTCTGAAATCCATCGCGGCGGGGTTTTTCCCGCATTCTGCCCGGTTGAACAGGAACGGCCAGTCGTACCGGTCGGTCAAGATCAACCAATCGGTACATATCCACCCGTCGAGCGTGTTGCACGAACGACGGCCGAAATGGCTACTGTATAACGAGCTGGTGCTGACGTCCAAGGAATTTATGCGCAATGTCATGCCGTTGAAACGTGAGTGGCTGACCGAATTGGCGCCGCATTTTTATTCCCAAGCGGAGTTGCAGAACCTTGGTGATGACGGTGAGAAGATGCCAAAGAGGTAGGCTCAATATTAGAGTAGCTATGTAATTTATATTTTTTATACAAAATCATCTGCAGTCTCCACCCGCACATTATTCGACGCGCGGAGTAAATGCGTCCCGAACCGAAACACCCATGCCACCCGGGACAGCCGCACGGATTCCAGCGCCTGGAACCGTTTATGAATCATGGGGATGCAAAAGGAGAAGGATTGGCTGGATTTTTCCCAGTGTAGAGACAAGGTGCGTATCGAACGGTCCACTGTATGCGGGATCAGCTGCAATAAATGCGCCGGCGACCATTGGCATTTGATCAATCTGAGCCGCGTGGACTGCGAAAGACACTGCTTGATGTAGTATTCGCATTCCATAGATGCAGGGCTGTTGAAACACACCGACGTGATATTAGGAAACCTTAACCATCCTAAAGAATCATATGCAATTTGGCCGATACACAGCGTTGTGACTTGCGGCAGGTGCTCCTCCTCCTCTAGGTCCAAAAACCCAGAAATCTCCAGAGTGTGTACACTCGACGGGATCCACTCCACCCCAATCACACTGGTATCAAATTTGACACGCAGTTCACTCAAAGATGTACACGGCGCAAACAACCGGTTTAGTGTTTCAGTGGAGTAAACCTTGGTGAGATTAATCTCGGCATGTGCAAGTGTATGCGGTAACAACGACCCTAAAGATTCCAAATACTCCAGGTTCCCTTTATACCTGGTGATACATTCAAACATGGTCATACACAACTTTGGCAACCTCAGCCCTTCGTAAATACTTCTAGTCAGACCACCAGCTGATGGCCCCGAAAAGTACACCTCTTTCACTACCCCAGGACCCAGTCGATCAAGAAACTCCCCTGCGATACTCCTATCTATATACTTTAACGTATCTGCGCCCAGAATCAATGCCTTTGTATGCAACGATTCTTTTGGTAGAATGTCCTTTACCACCACCACCGAAACCAGCCGATCCACCTTTTCCGAAATCAGATTCAACATTTCTTCAAGCATATCGCAACTTGTTGAATCCCGGTCCCCGAGTCCAACAAGATTCATCGTTGGAAGATCCACCACTGGGTTATTATCGGTGATTGTGATATGCCTGACATATGGTATGACCCCATCAAGCTGTCCAGATACCAGCTTATCCACAAACACTTTCCAGTCCACCACTGACGATGAGACACCTGGGAGTGATATATTACATATTATGTTAGCAGACACAGAGTACATGCCCATCTGCGCCAGCTTTGCGCATGAAACAACAGATAAACTGCTCCACACTACGGGTCGTAACGTGGCCCACAGCCGACAACTTGTAAGATATAATGACCGAATCGACTGGGGATCTAAATACTCGATAATCCCTAGTATCAGCTCAGCGGGGAGATGAGAGAGTCCCATCGCTTCATTATTTTGTTTTCTTTGAACGATATTAATCTCAGGGATGGGGAAAACAAAAACAAAAAAAAAAAAAAAAAAAAAAAAAAGGGATATACCGCAATGGAGTGCATTTGGACCCACTCGCGGTGAGTAATTCTGAGACGCCCCAAACGCGAGTAAACTTCAGCATAGGGCTGCCAACTAATTTTGACTCACCCCGCGCCCCACTTCCACATAAAAGGGGAGATTAGATCTCGGCGATGCTCATAAATTGACCTAACAAATAAGCCAACCAACATCACCATCTGTATAAAAACTTACTACACTAATGATCGAAATACTTCCAAATGAAATCTGGTATATTGTCTTTGATTATCTGGAAAAGAAAGATGTTCGGAACTGCAAAGACAGTAGCTCATTGTTTCGATTAATAGCTTTACAGCGTGTATGGTCCTCCGTTTGCTTGAGACTGGAGTTTCCGACTCGAAAAGGCGCAAGGGATTGCCATATTGTTGTCCCTGAACTTGATGGTGAGGATTTCGTCGATTGGTGTAATCTTGAACAATGTCCAGAAGTTTTAAAGTGTATCAATAAACTAACTATTGATATATCCGACGGATCACCGGCGTTGTATTCACCATTAGTACGCTTGGTATCACAAGAACTTGCAAATGGAGGCCTGCCGAACCTCTCCCAAGCTCATATTAGATTGAGAGGTAACCCATATGTTGGCGACGGGCACGATACCTCTCACGGTGCCAAGAGGAAATTCCGTCCCTTGACAAGATTGTTAAGTTTGATCTACAAGCATAACATTGAACTTACTCTAGATGTAAGCCTGATCCAATGTCGAACAGTTCGATTCTTGGCTCCTCTGTCCAGAAGTATAACTATTGGGGAAATGACGGAATTTGGTGGATTTCCAAAGGGGTTGAAGGAGCTGAAGATGACTGAAGGGAGAAAGTACACTACAGACCAAATCATGACCGCAATAAAAAGTTGTACACAATTGGAAGTTTTGACACTTCAAAATGTGAGATTTACTGTGGAAATTCTTGATTGTATCCCAACTGTCCGTGAATTGTACATTTGTGATTCATTGCCTGGAGAAACCATCGGCGAAACTTCAACAGTATTGCCGCAACTCCGTCATCTTACAGTCGACAGACACTCAACCAACGTCCCGCTGGGTCCGTGTGCTCCTAACTTGCAATCGTTGACAATAGTAAATAACTGGTTTAACGAGATTCATGATTTGGTTGCTGGTTGCCAGCAATTACAGGTGCTCACTCTACAATGTGACCACCATTTCAACATTGAGCGGTTATTATCAACCCCATCTCTAGAAACACTTGATACTCTGGTTCTCACGTCGAATAAAGCGGATGAATTTGAAATCACAGAAATGCCAGAGCGTACTGTCAACTTTGAGAGCACTGGCCCACTACTTGATCTAACGAATCTTCGTCTCCTCATCGCGTATCAAGAGAGTATGATTGCATCAATATTACTCACCACAGCTGTGAAATACATGGTATCAGAGGAGCATCCACTGCGACAGGTATACCTCACTCATGAGGATAACCCTTATCTGGAAAATGATACCATAAGAAAAAACGGGTTCAATGTGAGGCCGCTCAACCTGGAAAGGGTTGTTGAGGACGAATCGCTTATTATTCCTCGAAAGTATCGCGTAGGCTCACTAAGCCAGTATCACTCCGTGCAATAGAGTATGAACATGTAAAATTTTAACATGTGAAAAAAGGAACGGGAAACCACATTTTCCCGTTCCCGAATATTTAAAATTCGAGATTCATCAAAAATATGGTCCTAGGTTGTCACTCACACGGCACAGTGTGATGATTGGCGAAAGCGTGGCAAAAACACGCACCTATAAATTTCAGTGCGGCGATTGCAGCAGCATCATATCACTACCAAATTACAAGTATGCTCCGGCCATTTATTTATTTTGTTTTATCTATTATAATAAATGTTATCGGGCAATGTACGCTCTATAGGCATTATCTCCTTTCAGTTCCGTTTTAGGTGGTGGACCGGTCAATAGGCTATAGCGGCTTGTCGGTGGACCGATGTTTTATGTACGGCATAGGCGAGGGATGAGGAGTCCTTAACCTTGAAAAGGGAATAAAAGAGTCGGTTGATCATATTATATATATAGGCCTGATTTTTTCTTTCCCACTTTTTAACCACAACACAAACACAAAACACACGCAAGATATGGGTAACGAAACTGTTGGTATTGTCGGAGCAGGCCTTGTGGGCAGTTTGGCTGCGTTGGCATTTGCAAAAAAGGGCTATAAAGTACGGGTTTACGAAGCAAGATCAGATATTCGTACACCAGAGCAGATGGCGATTTCTAATTTCAGATCGATCAATCTCGCTGTATCTTCTCGTGGGATTACCGCGCTGAAAAGCGTTGATGAGGAAACAGCAGAACGTGTTTTGAAAGATATTATTCCAATGTATGGCCGAATGGTGCATGATTTGGAAGGAAACCAATCCAGCCAGCAATATGGGTTGTATGGAGAAGCGATCAACTCTATCGACCGGGCCAAACTCAACCGAACAATGCTGGATGAACTTGATAAGAAGAATATTGAGTTATTCTTTGATCATAAACTTGTTAGTGCAGACTTTAGTAAACCAGAGTTGGTGTTTGATAAACAGGGCGAGACTATTAATGTATCGGATCTTGATGTGGTGATTGGCGCCGACGGATCATACTCCAAAGTACGACAACAGTTACAACGAGTGGTTAGAATGGATTTCAGTCAAAAGTATATCGATCATTTGTACTTGGAGTTGCGTATCCCGGCTGGTGAAGGTGGCAATTTTCTCTTGGATCCAAACCATTTGCATATTTGGCCACGGCACCAATACATGTTGATTGCGTTGGCTAATAACGACGGGTCCTTTACGTCGACATTGTTTGCGCCACAAACTATTTTTGACGCGTTGGTATCCGACGAAGATGTTGTCAAGTTCTTTGAAGAAAATTTCCCCAATGCTGTGGATATTATTGGAAGAGACGCACTATTGGAGTCGTTCCATAATAACCCCCGAGGTGCTTTGATTTCGGTCAAATGTAACCCATACAACTACGAAGGAAAGGCTATTATTATTGGAGATGCCGCTCACTCCATGGTACCATTCTATGGCCAAGGTATGAACTGTGGGTTTGAAGATGTTCGAGTGTTGATGGAAACCCTTGAACAAAACAAGTTTAATTTTGAACACGCTTTTGCAGCTTATACTCATCAGCGTCATCAAGACCTGACTGCAATCATCCAATTGGCCATGGATAACTATGTTGAGATGCGCCACTCAGTCACTTCCAAACTGTACCTAATGCGAAAGAAGTTTGATGGATTCCTCAATCGAATGCTCAAAGATCGATGGTTGCCATTGTACTCAATGGTATCATTCCGACCAGATATTTCCTATTCCAAAGCAATCGCCACGGAAACGCGTCAAAAGGCTATTCTCAATTCTGTAATCACAAACACTCTACGTCTTGCTGGAGTAAGCGGCGTTATTGCAGCCGTGCTATTCGCGAAACAACGATTCTCAAGATAAATGATGATAATAAATTAACTGTTACATATATTTAAAAAAAAAAAAAAAAGAATTAATTAAATCAGTTCAGTCTTTTATGGCAAAATGGCGTTATCCTTGTAACCCCACCAGACAAGTACCGAAGCCAAACCAACAGTATCAACAATAGCAGACACAGCAGAGGCAAGTACTTGATCCATTGGTCGTCGGTCAATGATAGCATGCGTCAAGATTTCTGGCAAAGAGCTAATGATGAATACCAAACCACCAATACAAGAAGCTTGTTGGAAAGTAGTAGTGTTGGTCTTGCTCAATAAGACGGCAAAAGCATAAGATTGCAAACCAGAGGTAACCAAAGAATTGGACCAGACACAAGCAGCACTAGCAGCTTCTCGGGATTTGATGAATTCTTCTCGAGTATCGGAAGACTTTGCTCGTCGGACAGCAGCTCCAATTACTGGAGCTGCGGTGATGAAACTGGAAGCGTGGTTAAACGCGGTACCAATTGCGATTGCGCTGTAAAATATAAGTTAGTTCATCACTGGAAGCGAAAGAAAGAAAGAAAGAAAAAAAAACATACGATGGCTTGACAGCTGGAAAGTAGACCATTTTTTATATATATAGATGTGGTGTTGTTTTTCAAAAAAGTGGCAAGATCTTTTTTAAAATTTAGAGTTATTGAAGAAGAAAAAGTAGAACCGCAAACAAGGGCGGGCCTGTGGATATTTATACACGCAGAGCGAGAGATCATGGCTTTTGTTGCTACTATGTTTACCATTGCGGGGGGAGGCGGCTCGATCCGGTCTGCGTGGGAAACTTTAACAAATTATTGGCTGAGCCATTGGCATAGTACTCTTCCTTTTAGAAAATGGTGTTGATATTGTTCCTGAACAGAATTTTTATAACATTTTTGGGATACTTTTGATTATCTGGTTCTGGAGTTAAAATTCTTCTTACGGCCAGCCCACCCGTATGATGTCTGTGGTGTCTACAGGGAGCTCCCCAAAAGACAAAGGACACATGATGGAGACTGGTTTTGGGAGGCAAAAGATCGGATCTGATTCATTTGTGTTTTTTTTTTTGTTTTAAATCCTAACCAAGGATGCACTTTGGATATTCCGTCCAGGTATACGTATATATGCAGCAAATAATTTGCCACTGGACAGTTGTCGACGTAACCATACACCCAAAAACATGTCATCGCGTTCCTATCTCTCAACTTTTGCATAGCCCTGTCGGTCAGCATTGTGATGATGCATCAACTTCATGCACTGTTATAGCAATCCCCGGAACGAAAACTAGCCAACCTACCTCGAGAATTGACTCCCACATGAATTCATAAAGAGCGCTCAGTCAATCGGTCAATGGAGACTAAATTTGGGCAACTTCCAAACAGTCTCATAAACTGGTATCCTTTCCATAACTGTAAAATTAAACAATAAACAGTTCTGAGAAGATGCGGCGGTCCAGTGCCGAATATACTGGTTTCTTTGTCGGCCCCGATGAGATCTCCAGGCGGCGTCGCAGTGTCGGCCCTGGATCGGAGTTAGACGCGCTAACTTGGTCCCAACCCTGCATGCCCACATCACGTAAAAAGCCGCCACAAATAGCAACCTTAAATTTGTGAAGGGTATTGCGCATTGCCCGGGCCAATTCTTCGAATAGACGCCACGACATTGGATTGCGGTAACAGCCAATGACATCGTGGATTAGACTAAATGATTTCGAGCATTGTAATTGACACGGTCATTATCATCATTAAGACTTGTATAGTATAGATAATTAATATTATAATATCCAAGGTCAATTGACTAAAGTTAGCTCCCAACAATGTACAACGCTGATGTAAAAGCAATTTCTTTGTCTACCACCAGCCTGTCAATTGATATCATCATTTAATCATTACGCACATATTTCTGGAAGAAGGTTCTAGTGCATAACGATTCATCATATATATATTTTTTTAAAAAAAGCATCAGACTCACGATCCATTTGAAAGTTGGACGCACAGTTTAACTGTTTCGTCATCAGCCTGCCGAACTCCTCCCGCTTTGTTCGGCAAAGCTGACTAGAAGCATCGATGCAGTCAACTACCACCAGCCCTGCTGCCGTTGCCATGGTTACATACAAAAAAAACCATAACGCCTTCCAGCTCGATGGACGGCCGTAGCAATCAATCAAGAATAGCAACCTTTTTCGGAAGTCATACGAGTGCTTTCCCAGTATACCAGGGGTGGATCTAGCATGTGCTATTTGCCACCTCCGCGGCGTATATTCTGAATTCGGATTCGGATGTCTTTGATTGCTATTGTCCATCCAATCTGTTGGGCCGGTCTGGCCCACCACCCAGATCTTCAAAGAACTATAAAAAGGGTGGAATTCCCCTCTTGTCTTTTAATTGAATTCATTATTTCAATCACTCAAACAAAGAAATAACTAAAAATGTCTCTACCAAAGGATACTCAAGACGCTAAGAACCAAGCCTCCGATGTTGCTCATAACACTCAACAAAAGGCCGAAGATGTCCAGCACGACTTGAGCAAGAAGACTTCTCAAGCTCAAAAGGATGCTTCTGACAAGGCTGATGATGTCAAGGACAAGTTCAACGGAAACAACTCTCAGGATGATACTCTTACTGACTCTGCTCGAAAGTCCATGAAGGATGGTGCTGACTTCCTTTCCAAGAAGGCTGAAGAAGTCAAGGACTACTTGTCTAAATAAATGGGATTACCATTTTTCTTAAAATTGCAAAAGCCTAATTTTTGCTATTTATTCTGTTTTTCTATATAAGTAATTTATTAAAATAAAATACTAAATTATTATTGATATTCTCGCTTCCCAAAAGAAAAAGAGCCACGCTTTCTGTGGCGTTTTTGTCCTAGGCGCGTGGTCCTAGGCGCGTTTAGACATGAACAAGCAAATAATGGCCGTTGATAATCATTCTGAATGTTTGAAGCAGATCGAAGATCATCTTGACTCTGGGTTTGATAAAACTGTTGATAGTATGATGGAACAGTTCCAGCCAATATGTTTGTAAGTATGGAAAGAGAATAGAACGTGGGGAGATCTAATATTTTGATAGCACAACACCAACGTTGTCACAACTTCGTCGAGTTCATGGCCAACTAAAAGCAAAGTTGGAAGAGTTGCAACAAGTAGACCAAGAGATTGACAAGGTCAAACAAAACTATCAATCTGAGAGTGACCAAAACATGACAATCTTGTCATATCGTGATGATCTCATTGCCAAATTGCAACGGATCGATTTGAAGGAACGACGGTGCTTCAATACAAGCACCCTATACAAAGAAAATTAAATAAATTATTGTATACATATATCTACTAACCGCTTGTTTTTTTTTAATTTATACGCCTTGTTTCAATACCTTAATCTCCGTCTCCAACTTATCTGCAGCCTTCTTGGCTTCCAACAACACATTGATCGAATGCTGGATAGATTCAAACTTTGCACATACCTTGGCGGTAGGCATCGCTGGTCGAGGTGGTAATCCCAATTCTGTCAACGTAGCAGTAAACTTGGCTTGGATAGCTGGTTTATATGTTGTAATCTTAGACGATCGAAAATGCACCCCAGCTTGTAGTTTCTCATGATATGAAATGCCCAATGATGCTTCTTCTCGAGACGAAATCTTTCGCTGTAACAGCGCATGTACCGCAGCTTGACCTTGTTGCCCTGCAGACTTGGTTTTCTCTTGCTTGATGGGTTGTGCGCTTCCGTTTGAACCCTGTGCTTGTTGTGCTGGTGCTGTTGGAGTATGTTGCTGGTGCTGCTGCGGCGGCTGCTGTGTTTGTTGTGAACTACCGGACGATGACGTTGCCTTGTTCGATGGTAACAACGCTCCAGGGACAACCGGTGGGGGAGTATTGTCTTTTCGTCGTTTCGTCTTATCGGAAAGCAAATTGTTGGTGAGTTGTTGCAATCCTTGCGACGTTTGATATTGTGCAATTGATGACTGAGGAACTTGTGGAAACTCCAATAGCCGCAACAATTCATGTCTCTCTGCGACCATTCGCTCTGCTGCAGCTTCCAATTTCCGAGATTCAATAACCAAGGCTTCTTCCTCTGCAATCTCCGCAGGACTTCGTTTCAGCAGTTTTTCCAAATGCTCTTTTCGTTTCTCCTCGCTCTCCTTGGAATACTTCATTTGTTTGCACAAATCTTCATCCGCCTGGGTCAAAGTTTCCCCTCGTTCTTCTCTCAACTTGAACAATGCTCTAAACACGTCGTAAAACCTTGCTTTCAACTCTTCGATACTTCTCTGCTTGTAAGCATATCGGTCGTGAATTACCAACCATCGTAAATCATACTCCCGGCACATTTCAAACAAATATCTTGTCTCTTCAAAGTCCCAGTTTGCATCTTTATATGCGTTTTCGTAATCATCCTGTTTAATCTCTGGCATTTCCATCTTTGTATTATACTTTGCAAACGCATAAGGCTGATTCTCTTCTTCTTCTTCCTCCGTACCTTTAACCCAGTGATACATCTCCAACTCATCATCACGTCCAGTATGCTTGAACTGTTTCCATTTCCATGGAGTTATCTTTTTGGCGCTTCTCCAATCCGGTCGGTTCTTGAACTTGTTTTCAATTGTAATCGGTGGGGTATTCTCACCCAAAAGTGAGTACAATTCACGTTGCATACCATCTAATTTCTTCGCCTCTGTCTTAATCTTCTTTGGAGGAGGCGGTCGAGGTGCCGCTGGGGCCTGCCTAGGCAGATCAAGCATATCCCTAATATCTGACGACGACATTTTTTTTAAAAATATATTTATAAAATGAACAAAGTGAAGACGAAATTTTTGGGAGAGTACTACACGCCAAAATGATGTGCCCGGGGGCGCGCGAACTAACCGTGGAGCGGTTTTTTTTCTTTTCCTTTCTAAGCTTCACACGCGACCTTTTCAGTACCCTTCACGAAACAACGATTATGACCAGTACGTTGGCTGCAAATTCCAGATGCTTGGCTTATCATGGCCCATTGCTCTATGAAGCCAAGGTTCTCAAAGTATACGACCCCAAGACGAAAACTGCCAAAGCCAAGGCGACTCAGAGTGAAGGCGCCGGGGAAAAGGAGGTTAGTGCAAAGGACTTGCCAGAAGAATTGGCAGAGGAAATCGCGTATTTTGTCCATTACAAAGGATGGAAACAGACCTGGGATGAATGGGTTGACCAAGAGAGGGTATTAGCTTGGAATGAAGATAATATTCGGAAACAAAAGGAGCTAAAGCAGAATGCATTAGCCACGATGCAAAAGAGCAAGACGAAAAGCATTGCATCAGGATCTGGTAATGGAGATTTGGTCCTAGCAGGACATCATCATAATACAGTGGTTAAACGGAAGGATCCACCAACAAAAGATGAACCGAATGGTAGTGGTGGTGCAGGTGCAAATGCAGGTGGAGAAGGACAACAATCGAGCAGCAAAAGAGCCCCGAAAAGAAGCCGAACTGGTACTGCTACTGCCAGCAGTTCTGCTGGACCTGCAGAGATTGATGCCGAAAGAGAAGAAGACTATCTAAGACGACCGGAGATTGAGATCGACATGCCTCATCCTTTAAAAGCCCAATTGGTAGATGATTGGGAAAAAGTGACCAAGAATCGGAAAGTTGTCAAACTTCCTAGTAAAGTCTCTGTGGATGATATTTTGATCAAGTATAGGGACACTGTACCGGCACCCAAGGCTGGGAGTGCAGAAGCAGGGATTTACGACGAAGTATTGAGTGGGTTAAAGCTTTATTTTGAACGGTCATTAGGCACTATATTATTATACCGATTTGAACGACAGCAGTATCTGGAGATTAAAAAGAAACATCCAGAGAAGAATATGAGTCAGCTTTATGGTGCAGAACATCTTCTTCGGTTGATGGCTTCTTTACCAGGGCTGATAGCTCAAACTCATATGGATGAACAAGGTATTAACCACCTGAGAGGTCATCTGGAACGATTTTTGAGGTTTTTGTTGGAAAATCGCGATGATATTTTTATGGATGATTATGAGGAAACGTCTTCCAGATATGAAGCATTGGCTAAAGGAGTATAGTATTTATTAGAATTGAGAAAATTAATCAACTTTTTTTTTTTTTTAAAAACTCTTTCAAAATTTATACCGATACTTGTGGTTGTGTTTTTATGCTATTGTCATGAAGTGGTGAAGAAGATGCAGCACTGGACACAGACCCAGCCGATGAAAATAACCCGTCATCAGATACTAAACTTTCAGAACCGGAAGAATGGCTTCTTGTCAAAGCAGGTGACTGATGTTTAGTATGCAATCCGAAAAACCCATCAGTATCCACACTGACCACTCGGCAATCATCATGGACTCTAAGCGGTGTTACTGACAAGTATTCCTTGCAATTAGAAAACACTGTGGTACATGGAGGTAATTTGTCGCGACTGGATTCCAAAAAGTAATTCATGTGTGAACAAATATCGTCATACCGTGATAATCTCTTTCGATACTGAGATAATGGCTTTGGAAGCCAGCTGAGGTCGCCATCTGATGATGCTGAACCTGGCGATCCAGCAATCTTCAATGGAGCAACAACATCCGGTACCGTGTCTTGTTTCCCGTAACCTGCCAATGGCGGTAACTGTTGTGTTTGTAGTTCGACACAATTCTTCAAATCCCACATTCGAATGGTACCATCACTGGATGCCGTATAGAATTCATTTTTATCCGTCACTGACCATTCTACAGAGTTGATACGATCAGAATGGATATCAAGTGATACTAGTGGCTTCCCCGCGCGGATATCCCATACTTTGACAATATTGTCTGAATGAACTCCAGCGATATGGTTCTCATTGTGCGGCGACCACTTCAGCTTGCTCACAACTGTATCATTCTCTTCAGGCGGCGATAGCCCTGGCGAATCCTTTACCCTTACATCCATAATAGAAATACCACGTGTTCCGCCAAGTGATACAACACCATCTCTCAATGGGCTAGGATCGATACATAGGGTACCTCTGCATCGCTTCTTGATAATTGGCACATCTGATCTGGACGGATCCCACAGAAACATGTTCTCATTGAATAGCGTCATTATTGAAGACTCAGTGCAGCAGTTCCATGCATTTGATACAATATCCAAGTTCCGAATTCTGGCGCTTTTACACACCTCATTCTTCCCCAGATGGTGGTTGTGGTTGAATCTCCGGATGATTTCTGCTGGCTCGTGATCACTAGTTGGATCAGGTAACAGCGTCAAATGTACCAAACCCGATTTATGCCCTGATGCCAAAACGTTGCCGTGCCGACCCAAGCTTTGGTTCGGAGACGCCCATGCTAGTGAATGAATACCAGGTAATGTGATTGTTTGGTGATGTGTTAGAATCGATCGTTCCTTGGAGTCGCCGTTATGAGTGTTTTTCCTCGTCTCGTTGGTGACGTTTAGTTCGTAAATAAATAAATTTGAATCTGATGATCCACTTGCTACAGCAACCAACGGTTCTATTTCGTGAGCAGCTACAGCGCTTAGATATGCATCGCTGTCGGGTATTTTCCAATAACTGGAGGACACTGAGTTTCGAGGTTCCATTTTTGTTATTATTGTCCTAGTACGTAGCTGTTGATAAATAATTGATAGTTGATGTGTTGTTTCCTGAAAATAGACTGTGGACGGGGTTTTTTTTTTTCAGGTTGATAAATAAATATTGAGAGAAAGAGAAAAAATGACCAGTCAAATCTTGCAAATATGATACTTGCCTTCTCTTTATATACGACCAGTAAGAAATATAAAACAATTGCGGGTGGTACGGACGCTAGCCATTTCTTTTTTTTTTTTTCTTCAATTTTCTTTTCATCTGCACTGCTCCTGCTAAAGTAGGAGATCCTACCAGTAATTGTTCTCATACAATCTCATGCCAGT
This sequence comes from Blastobotrys apis, assembly GCA_030557665.1. Classification (NCBI taxonomy): domain Eukaryota; kingdom Fungi; phylum Ascomycota; class Dipodascomycetes; order Dipodascales; family Trichomonascaceae; genus Blastobotrys; species Blastobotrys apis. Next base: position 218,616 of record JAKTPN010000346.1, read on the forward strand.
AGGAGGGGTTTTCAATAGAAGAGCAGGTGAAACCCAGCCACTCGAAAAAAAAAAAAAAAAACATCAACCAGTCGCCGCATCGGGGGTAAGTGGTCAAAGCGCGGTGATCGATCTTGGTTCACACGCGCGCGGGCCCCGCCTCTTAAAAAGACGCGCTCTTTGTTACTTAATGCGGCGCCGCACCAGTGTTTCTAAACTATCTTAATTACCATGTGGACGAGGTTCATTGCTCAGGTTGGATACAAGAGCCTTATTGCTCGAATTAACGTGTTTTACCCTGGGAAATAATTCGACGGTCTTGGAAACTCGGTAGGGAGAGTTTCCCAACGGTTATGAATGGGCCCTTTAGTCAACGACGGGTATAATTATACCTGTGACCTCGTGATGACCTCATTCAAAAGATCTTTTTGCACATCGCTGATTTTTACAGGTGGCAATTTGCTGATGAGCTTTGCATGACTTGAATAAACTGATTTTGGGTTTTGAATTTGTTAGATTTCCTCTTCGAGATCGGGTGGCTGGTCATATACTTTCCGTTCGGTCCGTGCAGGAAAATCCGTGCGTGGCTGCCGATGACCCCCCTCACATGATATCAGGTTGGAATTTTTGACAGCATACGTCTCTCTCCAGATCTATGGACTAAGATCTAGGTCATGCACGTAGCAAGTAGTTAAAAATAAATGGTGGCTGGTTATCCCAAATAATGGACATTTGCTAAATGTTTCTTTTTCCATTGTCCATGCAAGGGCCCTGCTTGAGCGTTTGGTTTGCTAATTCGCATAATACAAGTGCACAATGTACCGCCAGTGGGTTAGTTGCGCCATGGCTATGTTTATGCAATGTTAGGCAGTTTGAGTTTGGTAATAACCACTTTTGTTTGCTATGATGATCTAGCAGAGCGGAGGCCGTAAAATTAGAAATTTTGATTATCATCTCCTACCCCACCCTTAGAACCTGTATTTGACTAGCTGAAAGGGAGGTGAGTTAGATCTGGTTTTCTGAGTCAACTTTGATCAGAGCCGCATCGGGAGTCGCAGGGTTTAAAAATCCCCTGTTTTGAGAAGGGGTGATACGGAATTCAAACGACGTCTCTAAAAAAAAGTTCTTTGTTTTTTTAATGATACATAGTTTATGCGTTTAAGGGTCTGGAGACCTATCGGAGTGTAAAATAAAATTAATAGCCCCACAATACCTGATTGCTACGGAGACGGGGAGCTTTTAACTAGTTCCGCCACTTAATTTAATTCTCCCAAAAAAATAATTAGTTCTTGCGTGGAAGATCGATAACTCCCATCTTGCGAATATTTGTATTAATTCCTTTCTGAAACTATTTAATCTGACCATATTTCAGAATAATACCAAAGCATGTGTGCTCTAGATCGCTGAAGATCTTTGGGTTCAATAGGCCTCGGGTTGGTGTGGTAAATTAGTTGTCTGAGCGGTGTGGACTAGTTGGGTAGTGAATTAACTACCCGGTGGTGCGAATTAATTACCTGGAATTGTGGTTTAATAGTTTGGAAGTGCCGAATTAATTTGCTAGAGCGATGGTTTATCTCCTGTGTGATCTCCCTGGCGAGCCTAAATTATTGTGTTATACTATAGATAAGAAGGGTAGAATGAATTTCATATCCACGTCTGATGTTAAAACAATGACGATCAGACGGAAGTCTTATTGACTATGCTTGGGATTTTGAAAATTTCACGGCGCATGTCTTGTTTACTAATGATCTGGTTATTACCATTGACGAGGAAGACCCAGGCTTGAAGGTTGTTGAGGAAAATGGTGGAGTATTGCATCTTACTGGAGAGTACTTGTCTGATTTGGCCGGTCGATGGTGTGAGGGGCCGCATATGGGCATATTCCTTTGCCGGTTGATTTAGTATCATTAGTCAAAGAATGGCGACTTGGCTCGAGTGAATAGTTGTCGATATAGAATATTCATTAACTTATTCTTTCAGCCGCAGAGAAAAATGTGCGAATTGCACTCCGCTCGGAAGTTGGACGGAGCTCATAAATGCCGGGCCGATCCATGATTAAATGGTAGCATACGAGCACGGGTTAATTTAATGAAAAACATTGCGTCAACAAGGCGCTCTCGGTTCCACCCGTTTCATGCAACACTACCCCATAGATGGTGTTGGCGAGCCGCTTTCCTAAACATTTGAATGCTACAGTAGATCTACCTAGGTATACGTATACGTACATGCCACGGTTAAATTCTTTTACCCCGGAATTTCGGAGGACCCTCGGCAAATTACATCTTGTCTATTTATCATCACGCATAATCCAATAGGGCAATTGACCCACAATATGCACGTAGGACAATGTTGCACTAAGCAAACTGCGTCCTATGTACAACGGGTAAACAGTTATCTACTCTAGAAATTCCGGGAACCCCTACTCTGCCGAAACCCTGAATTTTTCATATCCTCTAGAAATTGACACCGCGTTGGATTCGGAGAGATATCCGGTTGAATACGAGGAATAGGGGAGTCAAAGTTCGGTCTCAGCTAAGGATCTTGGTAACAATGACTTGCAAATAAAGTCACCAAGTAAAACCCAGATACGGAGTGTGTGAAAAAGGTTAAACCCTTCACAGATATTTGCCAAGCTATTTCTTATTCCTGATACAAATTTCCTGGGGTAACCTGGGGTTCTTCCTAGTTGTCTATGGTCGGTGAGATTTAGATGTTGCCCAGCCTCACGATCGGATGAGCCGCAGAAAAAAGCAACCCCCCCCCCCATGTAGCGTTACAATAGCCTTAAACAAATCCCAAGCCTAGGACATTTCGGATGGATCTACGAAAGAATAGGCTTTCGGAAATCGCTTGCCCCCGCGTAATAGCCGTGATATAGGCTGGAGATATCAAAAATCCCACTCCTTGAGCTTGAATGGAAATCAAAATTCAAAGTTTGGCCCGGGCCTTTTTTTTTCTTTTTTTTTTTTCGGAGGCCAAGGTCCGGAAAAAGTGTTTACTCCTGGTCATCCTGCCCCATCTCATCCCATCCCGCGCTGCGCGGCGCGCCCCATTGCATATTTTTTCATTTTTTCGCCCGTTTTTTCGGCTTTACGGGCTAACCCTACTAGACATAAAACTCGTGAAGTAGAAAACATCCGAATTTATCCGCAGGCCATCATCCAGAAACTACGGGTGTACCGGTCCTGCTACGATATGAACCAAGGTGGGGGAATCCCAGATATTTGCCCGTCGTCTAACAGACATTTACCAAGTTCAAACCCAATTAAGAAGCTTACATGAAAGATGGAGTCGATCTGCGTTAAGCTTTTAAAGTTTAGATGAATCTGATTATGACATTTCCTATCCAGATGACCATCGCTTATGGATAGATGTGGGTGTAGGGCCTCCGACGACTCTGGATAAAGCAGTTCAGAAACTTTTTGTTTTGTGGGGGAGATCTCCACCAGTGCGTTTGCAATACACCTGATTGGTGTAGAGTTGTGGCTCGATAGGGATTTGATATGGATCGTGATATCTTGATATCTTGATATGAACATCCAACGTCATTACACAGGAGCTTAACCCCCGCCTCTTATATTCCATAAACGTTATAATATATATTTGACCAATCGATTTTTCCAAGCATATCCCATCCCGTTCTGTGCCCATCCTTCCATGTACGGGCACATCTGCTCGCATGTAGGTCATTTCCGAATTAAAAATCGGCGATCTTGGTGCAACATGGTACAACGCTAACAGTAGCATATATTTGGTGATGCTACACTCTTATCTGCCATCCCATTGTTTGCACCGGTGACAAGCTTTTTTTTTTTTGCCAATAGGCTCCCCGAAGAAAAAACGTTGATTCTCCTCCCCCTGGGGTTAAGAAGCACGTCTTAGTACGGGGATATTTTTTTTTTTTTTTTTTTTCGGACGAATCATTCCGCATTTATTGTTTCACATACGGCCTACAGTAAAAGCATTTTTTCTAGAGTGGTATTCGAGCAGTCCTCGTTTTTTGTTTTGCTGATATTTCCCCCGGATCCTAAATCAAAAACCATGCGTAAGGAAAAGTATTTACTTTTGGGTTCATTTTGGCCAGGCTATCAAAGGCAATTAGTTTTTTTTTTCTTTTCTCTCTCGTGAAATTTATATATAAATAGACAGATCCATCCGCTTGACTTATTCTTTCCCTCCCCCTATTCGTTGTAAGCAATACCCTTTTTTTATTTCTATTTTTATTTTTTAATACTTTAACTCGAAAAAGCTTTACTGTTATTAATTAATTATCATGTCCGAATCAGATCAACCGGATCACTCGATCGGGATTGAAGAAAAGGCCGATTTGGGACCACAAAACCCAATTTTGATCCAAGAGAAGCGTTGGTATAATACTGGTTTAAAGATTTTTGGAAAAAGATGTTTGCCTTACAATCACTCTATGGTCCAACTATTGATGGTTTCTATTGTATTCTTCTTGGGCCCTGGTATGTTTAATGCATTGTCTGGGCTTGGTGGATCTGGTCTCGGGAACGAATATGCAGACACATCTGCAAACTCCAATGTTGCCTTGTATTGTACGTTTGCGACTATTGGGTTTTTCTCTGGTACTGTTGTCAACGTTGCCGGTCCAAAGGTTTGTTTATCTCTTGGTGGATTGGGTTATGCTATTAATGCTGCGTCTTTATTATGTTTCAACCACACTAAAAATACCGGATTTGTCATTGCATCTGGCGCCATTTTGGGTATTTGCGCATCAATGTTGTGGGCCGCACAAGGTGTAGTGATTATGGCTTATCCGGGTGAAAACGCCAAAGGACATTATGTTGCTATTTTCTGGGCTATTTTCAATCTAGGTTCTGTTATTGGTGGGTTGATTCCATTGTGTCAGAATTTGAATGGTGAAAACGACGGTGGTGTTGATGATGGTACTTATGCGGCTTTTATGGCTTTGATGTTGGTTGGCGCAATCTTGGCATGCTTCTTGATGCCAATCAACAAGGTGGCTAAGGCTGACGGTACTGGCATTTTGGTCAAGAAGAATCCAACTATCAAGTCTGAAATTCTGGGATTGTACAAGTTGTTGCGATATTATCCTTCTGTGATGCTGCTATTTCCAATGTTTTTCTGTTCCAATTGGTTCTACACTTATCAATTCAATAACTACAATGGTGCTCGATTCAATGTCCGAACTCGATCTTTGAACAGTTTGTTGTATTGGTTTATGCAAATTGTTGGTGCTTTGACTTGGGGGTTGCTATTGGATTGGCAACGATATAATAGAAAGACTCGAGCTCGTGCCTTTCATGTTATCATCTTTATCTTCACTTTTGCGATTTGGGGTGGTGGTTATGCATTTGAAAAGACTTATACACGAGACGAAGTTGAAGATACAGAAAATCCATTGAAGCCAATCGATTGGACTGATGGTGCTTCTACTTACATTGGGCCAATGTTTTTGTATATGTTTTACGGATTGTTTGATGCGATCTGGCAGACATATGTTTACTGGGTCCTTGGTGCGTTGACCAACTCATCTAGGAAGCTTGCATTGTACGCTGGGTTCTATAAAGGTATTCAGTCTGCCGGTAATGCTATTGCATGGCGTTTGGATGCAATCAAGATTCCATACTTGAACATTTTTGCTTCATCGTGGGCTTTACTTGCTGGTTCTCTTGTGTGCTCTGCTCCATTGGTCTTCTTCAAGGTCAAGGAAATCACCGATTTTGAAGATGATGCAATGTTTACTGAAGATTTGGAAGATCGAGCTGAACTTTCCAAGATTGCTCATGAATGGGATATGCCAAGCGGTGAAGTGGAATTCCGAGAAGATGAAGCAAATGATTTGCGAGTCTAAAAATTTAAAAAGATGCATTACGATTAGCCTTTCCTCCTTCATTTTGTTGTTGTAACTTATATTTATCATCATTATTATTATTTTTTTGTGTAATGGAAATACCATGTAGATAATTGATCAGAAAGAAATATATATATATCTTTTCTTCATATGCATTGGATAGCTTTTTTCAGCCGCAAACTAGTAGTATTATTTCACGCCGCATTACAATAAATTAAAAAAAAAAAAATGAGATACAAGAACTATTGGTAAAACAATAATTTTGTTTTTTACCAAGGACTACCACTTCTTGACGGGCTATCGTCATATCTATACCGAATTCGTTGCTTCTTACGTCCAAACGCCAACTCTTCCCCCATTCTTGCACTTTCACGCTTGAGCCGTCTATAATTCCGTTCTCGTTCGATTTCTCGTTTTTCAATTTCTTCAGCAGACAAGGTTTCAACATTCGGAGCCCAGTCTTCACACAACCCATCACCATCGATTCTCCACCCGGCAAGCTTCTCTGGACCAGAAAGATTGTCAAAGTCTGGCAAATGCCCATCTGTTGCTAGTTCCTTCTTCATGTTAATAATCGATTCATGTAATGCGTGTGCGATCGCAGGATAAAACTCCCCAGCAATCCCCATATCTTTTACCACAGAACGAGCAAATTCTTCTGGCGTTAGTTCATCACTGCTCAAATCCCATTCAAACCGATCTTCATATAATTTCTTATCCAAATTGACACTGAGGTTGATGACGACGTGAAGCCCAGAATCTTTTGGTAGTCTCATCTTTGCTGCTTCCAGGTGGTCGTCGAGCTGGCTTTTAAGAGCGTTGACCAAGTTTACAGTGTAACCAATGCCAATCCCCAGATCTTCACACGTGATTTTTGCAAATGCCTCTGGAGTTAATACTTTTTCGTTGAGATTCCACATGAAGAAATCTGTTATTCGTTGGTTATTTTCAATATCCAAATTGAATCGAATGGGCACCAAGACTTCCTCCTCGTCTGCCAATTCCTGTAGTCTGGTTGAGTTGTAAGCAGGATGCCTAGCACGTGCAGCTTTCTTTTTTTCTTCCTGTGCTTGTTTTTCCGCGCCGCGTTGATCTAGCCGATTCAGTCGTGTTTCGTCGTCGTCATCCTCATCGAAATCTTCTTCAAACTCTGCATAATTAAATGCTGTGGCCGTCCGTTTAGTTGACCGTACCACAGGCTGTGTTGAAATGATGATAGATGTTTGTCCGAGTCGCACTCGTGAGGGTAGTCCGGTCAGACCAGCTTGAGGTAATTGATGAATGCTATTGATATTAGACATTGGCGCTTCGGATTTTGAATGTTGAACAAAGTTTCGCGATGTAGTTTTTTTGGTGCTGTTTTTTTTTCCCTGCTGGGAGTTTTTTGCCGTTGCGGGAGGAATTCAGTAGGGTAACCCTCGGTCGCCGCACTCTTGGCGGCGACACAAACATTAACAATTCCTCAGGAACACCACTCCGCTTTCGTTTCGCACAAACTTTAACAGTTTGTGTTTACTCTACTTTTAGATCCTTCCCTTGCCTTTAGCACGCCGGCGGATGATTCCAGTGCGTATTATAACGTTGTTCATTTTTTTAACTGTATGTAGCACATGAAAATTAAACATTCTTCGCCCTAGCTGTACTGGTAAACCCAGCTTACTTAGAACATTGGTGAGCATGACTGCTGGCCGTTTTATCGTTGTTTAATGGTGGATGGTTCGAGACTAGACTAGCCTTGTCATCCTTTCTCCGTATTTCTTTGTTTATCGTGGCGCGACAAACACCATTTAATTTTGTTATATTTTTAAACTGTAGTGTCATAATAACGATATTTCATCGTCAGCCTTGTGGTGCGTAATGCGACATGGTCTAACCGTTGGATCTAAAGTCACTTTGCTCCACACAGGCGATATCGCACCTGTAAAGAAACATTTTTCTTTTCATTGGGTCAAAAATAAGTGCTTACACAGATGGAAGCTGGGGTATAAAAGTGATGGTACAGTCCACTTCGTTCTGCTTGGTTTATTTTTCTCTGCAGCACATTTGTTCAAACCAACTACTATCCAAAAAAAAATAAAAAAAAATTGATCAACAAGATCGCTATTCCCGGTTCCCTTTTTCTTGCAGCGGCCCCTGTTGTGGCTGATACCGATCCAGATTATGTTCCATGGTAACGCGACATGAATTGTGTCTAGGCATTGGCTCAATATAAAAAATTCCAGAGCACTTCTAACTACAACAGCTGTATTTGCGCTAGATCTTCCGACTTTAAGAAGTTCTTGGACCCATGTTTGGGGTGTGGAAAAACTGTCTGGAATGATTACGGCCGAGCCTTGTCTGTTCCAATGAAAAAATGTAGCATCAAGTTGCCATATGGCGTTCCAACTGATGGAAAGGCCACTGTCGCTGACAAGGAAAAGGCTGCTAAAAAGAGGGCAAATGCAGCAAAGAAGTCTGAGAGAAAGAGCTGAGATAATGCCTTCAAAGTGTTTGATTATTTATTAGGATATATATATCTAATAATTTGTTTTATTCTTCTAGATATAATTTGCTTCGCTGCGGCTCATAAGTAAAAAAAAAAAATAATAATCCGCGCGATCCCAAACGCGTCTTCTCCTCACGTCATAAAATCCAGACTCATGAAGAAAGTCGTTTGGAAACGACTGAAGAAGATACACAAGGGGAACCTGTATGGCTTAAAAACGTATGCTAAAAAGATTTCCAATTTCCAATCAAACCATAATTCGAGTGCCAATGGGCTGAATGGTGGTGAATGGAATGGGTCTTATCCACAGAACATGAACAAGTTTGGGTTATTTTCACCTAGAAATGGCCAGGATGTATCCGAATGGACAGACTGGTACGATGGAGAGGGATTTCCCGAGCCAAATAAAGCGTTGATATGGGTTGTCAAGACATTGTTGAAAAAACGCCCGAACGACATTTTGTGCACGGGGTATAAACTTGTTGATGATAAAGTGGTGGCCACCGGGGATAATGAAGCCATCAAGTTTCTGTTAACCCAAGGGGGTTCTAAAGGCAACAACTGGAATCACACCATGTTTTTCACCATGCTGGTCAATGGGTCGGTGTATTACCCGTTGGAAGACGAACTCCAGGGCAATTGTGACACGTATATCCAGATATCTGGGGCTCCATTTGCCGACTCGGCCGAGTTGATTGCCGCCAGACCAAAGTCTCTACCCACCAACAAGAAAGCAATAGCAACTCTGATAAACTTCAAATCGGACGCTCATATGTTGCAAAAGAGCGTGGTTCCGAAGAAATTTGTGATTCGACAACAAGCCTTGAAAGATTCGTGCGGACATGCGGTATTTAGATTCCGCCCGAAATTCCACCTTGATGGTAGGGATATGCGACAGATGCCATTGCGTAACGAAGTTTTGAAAGCAGTGGCCTGTGCATTACCATTGGAGTTTGGCATACGCACTAGAGTGGTTACTGATACAGGGGTCACGACATGTACAAGTGGGGCTCACAAGAAGGTGCCTGATATAGGCATGATTCAGTCGTTACCTGAGACAATATCAGAAAGGTTGTTAGATATATTCAGATGTATTATGCGACGACACTCGAATTTACCTTATGGGACAATCGTAAAGAGCACTTGTCATAGCGGCGAGTCGTCGTCGTCGGCGCATTCATCGGTGGGTCAAGTGGCGCGGTTTTGTAAGGTCGTAATACGACGGATGGTGCCGAAGGAGTTGTTTGGCTCGGACGGGAATTGGAACAGGTTGAACCAAGTATTGGAAAAGTTTGTACAGTTGAAAGAGAACGAGAAGCTGCCGTTGGCGTTTGCATTACAAGGGATCAAGACGAGTGAAATTGCGTGGTTTCCAAAGCCTGCGAATGATACAGAGTTTCTGACCCACCAGCGGATCCTATTACAGCTGTTGCATTGGGTCATCCGGCGAGTACTGGTCCCGTTGATATCAGCCTGTTTCTACGTGACCCCCGTGACGAATGATTACGGCTCGTTGTATTATTTCCGGCAGGATATCTGGAGGGAACGATCAGAAATCGCGCGAGAGACATTTATTTCCGAAAAGCTGAAACGAGTCTCCGCCAGCAAAGTCCAAACCTCCACTCTCGGAGTAGCCAGACTGAACATCGCCGCTAAAACCAGCGACTCGTTTCGTGCAATCACCGCAATGGGGTCCAAGAACAGACGCAAGGACACCATCAACAAGAAGCTGTCTACCGTGTTCCAAGTGTTGTCCTTGGAGCTTGCATTATGCACCACACACAGCCGACTCAGATCGCCCGCCCAGCTGATACGAAGTGTATCTTCCTACTCTTCATTCTGGAGGAAGCGTGCAACCACGGGAAAAAAACCCAACTTTTACTGCGTCAAAGTGGATATTGAGAAATGTTTCGACACCATTCCCGTGGATGTTGCATTGGAATGTGTGGAAACCCTTCTCTGCAAAGAAACTTATAAAATTGATGATTATAAAATGGTGGATCTAAACCGGAGGACAATGTACCCGCGAACCGCGCCCAACAACAGCGCTACCATCCAGACCGCCGCACCGCATGCGGTGCTGTGCACGACGGCGCAGCATCACACAAGAATGGTGCGGCGCGACGTGATTCTGAAGCAACTGCGCGAACATTTGTTTTCAAGTTACATCAAAACAGATGCAACAAAAAACGGCGGTAAGTACTACAAACAAGTAGTGGGGATTCCTCAAGGGTCCGTATTGTCCACCGTGTTGTGTGATATCGTTTACGACGCGTTGGAACGCGAATACCTGGGCGAGTTTGTCAACAATCCAGAATCTGTGTTGTATCGATACGTGGACGATTTCCTGTTTATATCAACCGATCGGTACAGAACGGAATTGTTCCTGAAGACCATGCAGCAGGGGTTCCCGAAATATGGCGCGTTTATATCCGCGTCCAAAACACAAACCAATCTGGGACTTTATTACCCATCGTGCAATGTGGTCACGTTTATTGGGCGTCGATACATCGCCGGCACGCTCGAGCAACTGGACTCTGCGTCTACATTGTCGTCGCTGAACCTGATAAAACCGTATACCACACTGGGACCCAGACCAATGCGGCGGATCTCGTCAGTCATGGCGCGGGAACTGGCAATGGCCTCGTTGTATGCGCTGAATAGACAGCAATCGGTCCGCCATTTTAGCAAACGGATTGCCAAAAAGCTCAAGTTTCTGATGGATCATGCGTTGGCTTGCCCCCCGAGCTTGGAAGCGAGATCTCGGTTGAAAGAAAAGTATACCAAGCTGGTGACACTGAAACTGAAACTGAAGCATTCGCAACGTCACGGGGCTCTAGTTCTACAAACATTCAATAAAGTGTTTTCAACGTTGAATTAAATTGTGGG
>JAKTPN010000347.1:0-60301 GCA_030557665.1 Blastobotrys apis
GATTGAGTCCATAAACTGAAACAAAAACCTCCAATCTATTACCATTGCACAAGTTCCCTTTGGGATATTTCTTGGATAAGGATAGTTGCGATCATAACCAATATCCAATCCAAGATTAGGCCGTCTATAAAACTCGTCACACCCTTTGATAACCACGTTGGACCATAACCTTCTGCCTGCATTCTGCCTGCATGCTTTACAAGTCAGTTGAAGGTTCAATAATGAGTCTTTATCGCAAAACTCAACAATCTTTTGAAATACCTTACCACCTACCTTTGTTCGCCCATCACTCATCTCCACATCCGGCTGAGCTTGGAATAAAGCTGCCATTCCCGACGTTCGATTTCGTGCTCGGGTCAGGTATTCGTCTATATTATCTAATTTCGGTTGATGGAATGGCAGTGGGACTCCTGGGGCTATATTTTTGGTCATATTTGATGAACCTACACCAACTGCTGCAGCCGCTGGTACTATTGACTGCTGCTGCGTTCCGGACTCACTTTCTGTCGACGCCTCACCAACACTGGCGCTCGTAGTTTGTAAACTCGGTGAAGCAGGTAATGAAGAATCCTTTTTCGATGTTAATTGACGTTTCAAACTTACAGTGAAACGGTGGAAGAAACCCATCTTAGTAAAGGAAAAAAAAAACGCAAAAATATTTAATGGAATGGCTCTTTGCGTAAAAGTAATCGGGCAAAGGATTAAATAATGAGTATCTTCTTCCCCTTCTGGTTGGTTTTTTTTCTAATTCTTTTTTGTTTGTTTGGTTGGAGTATGTTTGTAAGAGAATGTGTGAGTGTGGGACTGCGCTGTTCGTATAACACTCTATTCGGTAAGCCGAATTCTTCAATGTCTCCACTTTCCTTGTATCTATCTATCTATATACCAAGATACGTATAACAATCTGCAATAGACAACATTATACTTGAAACATCTGATTTCATTCGCTTATGAAGCGTATGAAGTGGTAGTTTTTTTGCAACAAAGATCATAAACATTCATTTCCGGTGCGGCTCAGGTTTATATGTATATGCCCGAAAATTACTAAAAATGACAGAAGCGACGAGACCCAAAAAAAAAAAAAACCAAAAAAAAAATTATTTATGCATTTTACAACTAATCATCCTCATCAACTAAAAAAAAAAACAAAGAGTTAGTTTCTCACCACAGAATTCTCCTTACTTACAATCTGGATTATCGCTGGCTTCTGAATCTTCCATTTCGTCATCTTCATCCATAGAGTCGGCAGATTCATACCAAAAGTCGTCATCAACAACATCATGCTGGTCATTAGTCTTTGGTGCAACATAAGCTTGGTCTTCTTTATCGGGCATCACAAATCCTTCTGGAACGTTCTTCTTTGACTGTACTACTTGTTGACGGACAATCTGATCATAACGCTCTCGATTCTTCCTCCAATCAACAGCCGCGTCAACGTTTGCTGGAGAGCTAATATTCGGACTTGATAGTAACGAAACAATCGATATTAGGACAGATTCTACCGTTTGTGCTGGACTCCACGTCTCCCCGTCTTCTTCGCCTGATGTATCGTCGCCACTTCGATGCAAGATTGAAATACAAAGATACCCGTCTTTGTATACGTTTGGGTGATAAATGGCTGGATTAAATCGAAACTTTGGAGGAGAATATGGATAATCCGTAGGAAAAATCATTTCAGCCTGAAAATATGTTAGAGTTTAAATGAAAAGAAAAGGATTTTCTTGTGGTCCATACCTTGAAATAACCGCCATGGTACGGTGAGTCGTCAGATAAAACCATTACACCAATATTCCTTTAAATCATAAGTTAGCACGCAGTAAATTAAATATTTCAAAGGCCGTACCATTGGTATATATCATCGTCAGAAAGCTTTTTGTATGGTTAGCATTTTCCTTCGAGAAAAAATATAAATTAATTATCAAGATTTCATTTTGAGGCGGCTATCGTTTTTAATACACCCCAGTATACGCGAATCTTGACAAGTTTGGACCAACATACAGTAATATGAAAAGACGGAATAGCCTTCCTTGGGTCGGTGAGTTCCTTAAATTGCTTCAAAAGAAGCGCAGCACTTGCAGAAGACATGCTGGTTTGGTATAAGATGTGTCGCGTTGTCGGATCAAAAGCGGGATTTCCTTCTTTTAACTCGGTAGGGCCGGTCGGTTTGAAGTGAAGAGAAAGGGAGAAGGAAAATCCAACAAAAAACCGCTCCCAGCCTCTTGTGCTGGGTTCTGCTGACAAGGCAAGGATTGTGGTGGTGGTGTCGGCGCCGATGCTTCATACGCTGGGAGAATGGAAGCCCTTCCGATACAAACAGCTTTGCCTAGTTAAGCTTAAGGGGCTAGGAAATTTGGCATTGGATTCCTTTTAGTTCCGGCATAAGGTGGTTTTTGCTAATAAAAAGAGGTGTGTATATTGTATACAACGTTGTGTTGTGAAGGTGGTGCTTGACATTGCGCCTCCTGCGGTTATACATCAGTCAGCCGGTATCACCCCTTTGTCTCTTTGAATACAACAAAACCACAATTTTATCGCAGCATATTCATTGGCACCATTAACGCTTGAAATTTGGTTGCTCCTGATAGGAAAAATAAGGTTATGCTAGCTAAATTTGTGAACACTTGCCGCTGACTTTTTAATTGCGGCTCAGGTGCAAAAAATCAACCCGATCATCCACTGGTTATGTAAGTAGAGAAAAAACCCAAGGTTTGCTAATTAAAATATAAAAAAAAAAAAAGACAGAGCGCACTTCTAAAACAAGCCAAAAAACAATCCATCTTTAATGCACACGTATACCACTGGTATAAAAAAATGACCCCGGCAGGACTTGAACTTGCGATCCTCAGATTTGGAATCTGATGCCTTACCAACTTGGCCACGAGATCTTTCGTGCCACACTCAGTGCGGCTCAGCGGTATTTTCGGACAGTTGTCCGGACCAATTTTCACGTAATTTGTTAAGCGAAATTCGGCTAAACCCACTTGAAACTGGCGCGGCTGACCATGCGGCTCACGTGTGCCACATAGAATTACTAGCTGACATTTCGCCTTTATGCAAACTTTTACGGCTCAAAAGCAGCCATTATGCACTCTGAATACTATCGTGCCGGTTCGGGGATGATATATAAAATATTTGGCATACAAACAGGATTCCAGTCTTTTTATACATCATGCTGAACTTTCTTCCTATAATTATGCCAAGGATCTGCTTCCATAGATATAGTACTGTTCGTATCATGCCAGGTTCAAAGGAATACATTTATCACAAAGTTCTGTGGCATGTTCTCAAAACCAGTGTTTGGGTAGTGTCACTTCCCCAAGAACTGTATCTCGGCTTCCAGAAGTATGAATCACCTAAGACGTTTATAAAATCAGAGTTTCTAGCGTCGAAACTCATAGAGGATAGAGCTAAATATGATATCTCCCCGAAACGGTTGACACCATTCAGCTAACGTGAATAGTTTCTCCAGAATTTCAGACGTTCTACTTGAGTGTCTTCTGTGGATGACACAGGATATATAGAGCTTTATGATAATTCGACTGTATTGACTGCATCCAATCCTAACGGGTTACTGCATAGATATTTCGTGAGAGAGCATAACATGAAAGGGTCGGATGGGGCGACAATCTGGGATGGGTTATATGTTTTCAGCCGGGAGCTTTCCAGATGCGACAGAGATGGGGTTGATATACAGTTAGAAGCAGCGTGTAAATCTTAACAAGCAGAATACTCGAAGAAGTTCGGGTGATCTGTAACAGTTTAGAAAGGACCAGGAGCTGGTGTCGCTTGACTCGGCTGGAGACACTTCCCGTAGTTTCCTACCTGGGGTAAATATATAGATATGGAGGAGTGGTCTTCTAGAATTAAGTCGGAGTACGTATCGTAGTGTAACTAAATTGGTATTTTCTGTTCTCCAGTACTGAAATCGATGACTATTGATGTCAAAACCGTGGAGGGAACCTTGAGATAGCAAATTTTTATGACTAAACAAAGTTGCCAGAATAAAACTAAACATATCGTAGTTGTAACCTTGTCTTAATGTTAGCATTTCCATTCAGGAATATGCAGTAAGTCAATTCGCTGTTGGACACATACATCGAGCTGCTATTTATAGAAGATATACGGGCCTGGTATCGCTGCACCCAATTCAACCAGAAAAGCAACGACAACCTTCATACTAAGCACTTAGGCAGTAACAATGGAGATCTTGCAACCTGGAGTTCGACGGAGTTATCCGCTCATAACTGCCAGGGCTCTGGATGGTGGTACGTCGCTAAAATATTATGTTCCTAGTTCCTGTACCTGAAACCCCGTTAAGACATGCCTCATGTAGCAAGACACATATCCAGACTGCTTCGATGGATTGTACAGTGTTTGTATTTGTATATTTTTCGTAAAAGCGTGGTTAAATATCTTGCTTGCAGAGTCTTCCCATACAACGCTATACAGTCTTTGACTAGACATTTAGTCGGGAGTGTTATTCCTGGTATGACACGTAATCTTTGGAAACGGAAACAAATACCGTAAAAACGGGTTCAGATTAGTTGCAGATCAAGGTTTTGACACGCAAGCACCCAGACATCCGGAATACGTACCAGTACCAAGAAGAGCCGCACCGACAAGCGAATATGCATCAATACGTTTATGCCGTGGACAGACAACCCTGAAAAATGTGTGAAACGGTCCTCGAATGTCAGACCACATGTACTGACAGCAGCAATATTCATTTGAGCACATAAAATTTAAGACAGTTCAGATAACACATAGTCACGTGCGAGGTGCTGATGTGTTAGCAGTATCAGTTTTTTTTTTTTTTTATTTTAATTTTTTTTTTTTTTGACTCTGGACCAGCAAATCGGTAAACTGCGTGTGCAAACTCGACGCAACCTGCGCTGCTGCCAATTAACGTACGCCGACACCCGGAGTAGTACCGTACATAAAAAGTGACTAAAGATCCGCAAGTGATTGGAACGCAAGCAGTATATTATTACTGTTGAAGCACATGAATGAGATCACCTCAACTGCAATTGGTCAGGATCGTAGTATGTACGCTGCAACCACCAATTATCAGAATGGCCTTTCATTTTAAGGAAAAGGTCCATTGCGTCACTCCTCAATCTTTTCTGATACATTTGGGGAGTTGACAAAAAAAAAAAAAGAAGGGCCCGTGCACAACGAGCTTATATCGTTAAACAGAGTGAATTTAAAACCGACAAGCATTAGATCGATTGGTATTCTATGGATAAATATACAACCCGAATGCAAATATGCATGAAAAATTCCACACTTTCGGTACCTTAGATTGTGGATCCTTTCTGTTAGAATGCTCAGACTTTTCAAAAAATCACAACATCCCTGATTCTAAAACTACTCTGCAGATA
This sequence comes from Blastobotrys apis, assembly GCA_030557665.1. Lineage (NCBI taxonomy): Eukaryota > Fungi > Ascomycota > Dipodascomycetes > Dipodascales > Trichomonascaceae > Blastobotrys > Blastobotrys apis. The sequence continues at coordinate 5,382 of JAKTPN010000347.1, forward strand.
TGACAATGCATTCCGACATACATCCCCATCACTATTTAACCCTAGTTCCGGGTCTGACATGCATAGCACTTCAGAGGGACGTCGTGTTACAATTTTTTTTTTAGTTCATGTCTCACTTCTTGGCTGCAAAGGTTAAAATATGGTTATTCAAACAATTTCCGGTTGACATAACCGAATTTGACATCCAAGCCATAGATACGTTCCCGCGGTCAGACCCAGTCCCATAATGCGTAGCAGCTGTCTACATGTGCATGCGATAATTTGTCTGACGTTGCACGCGCGCGCGCTCGCCAACCCAGCCCAGCTAGCTAGCTATAGCGTGCCAACTTTAAACGATTGGGAACAACAGGCGCGACGAAACGGAAAAATTTCATCTCCAGCGCTTAAGAAACAACAGTAGGAAAGTGATGAGTGACGACGACGACCTCGAGAGCAAGATCTTGTCAATAGCCGGCGATGAAAAGAATGACATCTCAGAAGATTATAGCCTAACGTCTTTTCCAACAACCATGAGCTGTTCACAGGCGTTTGATGAACTGTACTCGTGCTATTCTGTTGGTGGGCAATTTCGAAATGTGTACCGACACGGCGAGATGAACGCATGCAAAGATAAGAGAGCAAAGTTGAAATTCTGCGTGTCGGTGAAATTAGCTGGCGAAGAAGAGAAGAAGCAACGGATTGCTCAGTTCTATAAAGAAGAATTGGCCAAGAAGCGAACGAATAAAGGGTCTAGTGAGGATATCTGGACCAGACGAACAGTTCCTCTAGAAAAACCATTTCTTGAAGAATAAGCACTAGCCCATAGGCATAGACACAGCATAGAACTGATGAGATTTTGTATATACTGAGATTTTAATGATATTACGACCGAATCGAGATGTGGATTAGATTAGTGAAACCGCTGCATAATAGTCTATTCATTCAACCCATTCCATTTATGCTTGGTCGTCCACTCCGCTTTGCTTTGAGCGTGCCCGACCCGGCTCCTTTCCTGTCCCCTCCTTACACTGCACCAGCCAGCCAAGCAGCAGGCATATGTAAACTCCTCCTTTTTCCCCCCAAAAAGGGCCTGCAACAAAACAAATTTTTTTTTCCCCCTTCTCTTCTTTCTTGACAACCAAACAATTAGTCCAATCGGTTTAACAGTCGCCTCCACCTCAATTCCTTTCCTTTTCACTCAAACGTCCACCGGCTTACTAGAGCTTTTTTGTTTTGTTTCTGAACGTTAGCCCGACTGAGACGATTTTGCTTCTATTTTTGCCATTTTGGAAGCGCGTTTATCTTTCAAACAAACAGGCGGTCGGTAATGCGAATACAGACAGACGCTAAAGGGATTAATTTTTTTTTTTAAACTTTGGAGACCAAGATTAACGACAACAACAACAACGACAACAAAAAGACTTAGACAAACAATACAAAGGTAATAGTATCAAAGTTCAAAGAACTGAAAAGTATCGGGAAAGTGAAACGAATTTTTTTAAAAAAGTCGTCATAAAAAACAAGGAACAATTAATTTCCATGTCATTAAACGGACAAATGAAGGTTTCTAGACGAGATTCAATCCCACTATACAAAGTCATCGTATTAGGAGACGGTGGTGTGGGTAAAACAGCATTGACAATTCAACTTTGTTTAAACCATTTTGTTGAAACATATGATCCTACGATCGAAGATTCATACAGGAAAAGAGTGGTTATTGACGGACAGGAGTCCATTTTGGAAGTTTTAGATACTGCAGGTCAAGAAGAATTCACAGCACTTCGAGATCAGTGGATTCGAGATGGTGAAGGATTTATTTTGGTTTATTCGATTACATCACGTTCATCTTTTGCACGAATCAAGAGTTATTATTCACAAATACAACGAGTTAAAGAAGATGATGAAGCTTATTCATTGGTCTTGGTCGGCAACAAATCTGATAGAGCACAGGAAAGACAAGTTTCTACACAAGAAGGGGAATCACTGGCAAGAGAATTGGGCAATGTACCATTCTACGAATCTTCAGCCAAGTTGAATATTAACACCGAAAATGCATTCTTTACCTGTGCTAGAAAATGTCGCTTGATACGGGATCCAGTGGCATATCATCAATATCTCAGCCAACAACAACACCCTGAAGCTCCTTATCACTTGGCTTATACAAATCAGCAAAACAACAGCAATCAATATAACCAATCCTACCAGCAACCGCATCTCAATCCTCACGATCTACAACAGGGGAATTTCCATCCAAGCAGACAATATCAAGAACAACAGCTGCAAATGCAGCAGAAACAGTTTCAACAACAACGATTACAACAAATTAATGACATGTACAATTCACGCCCAGATCAGAAAAAGCCAAAGAAGAAAAAGGACAAGTGTGTAATATTATAATTTAATGTCAAAAGTGTTGAAGTATGAGTATATGAGTGTGGTATGAAATGGGGGCATTTTGTCCACAGCCTCAATAAAAACGGTACTTATAGATTAATACTATAGACAGACAGAAAATCTACTTCAGCTATTTATGCGCCATCAAACTATTCTTCTATAAACCATTCTCTCTAATCCTGTCGTCAGGGCCCACGAGCTGAGTCCGAGCCACCTTTTCGGATTTTGGGCCGTGGCCGCCTTCGCTCGCCCAATTCGCCGGCTCTGTTTACGCGTCGTAGGAATTCGAACCAGATTTTTTTTTTCCTTTCCCAGAATACTCTTTGAATCTTAACATCTCTCATCCACGGTTGAGAATCCACACCGTTTTTGTTTGTTCTTTTGACCAGTAATTGCATTTTCTCAACCATGGAGAAAGAAAGGACTCCATTGCGTGAAAGCAATGCAAATCAACAAATTGGGCGTGTCGTGAGTCCGTCAAAAGTTGCTCTACCTAGACAGCAAAAGACACCTGAAGCGCGTGAGAAAAAGGCAGAACAAACGTTGAGAGATTGGAGAAGACAATGGCGACAGATCATTTCTACCCACGTTGTATTCTTCGATTGCATTGATGAACCAACCGTGTCAAAATATAGAGGTATTCTTGAAGAATTGAAGGTAAAAGTTGCGGTGTTTTTCGACAAGAATGTTACACTGGTGGTGACATCAAAACGACTTGACCAAGTCCATGGTCCTCATGATGTGGTTACAAAAGCAAAGCACATGGAGTTGAAACTTTGGACAACAGACAAATTAAACCGATTTTTGACCAATTTGACCGGGCAACCTCCGTTGATTCAAACTAATGATCGTTCTCAACCAAGGCTAAAAAATGTCCTACGCGAGGAACGATATACCGGTCCATCTGATCGTGATCCTAGCGCAAGAAGAAACGATCTCAATTATTTCAAAGAAGAATATTTATTAGTGTGGGATTACCAGTACAAGTATAAACCGACGATTATCAAGGATTTTAATTTTAAAAAGCTTTCAGAGGTTCGATGGTGGCCACAGTTGACTCTTGGTGGTGTTGGAGACTGTGCATTTGATGTTTCCACTCCACCAACAAAGAAGGAAAAAATGGCTCGATTGAGAGAAGAAGTGAGAGCTGAACAAGAGCGGGAGCAAATGGAAGCTATGATGGGTCAACAGTTGGCAGAAGATGAGGAGGAGGACGATATTGACGATGAGGAAATTGTGGGGGATATAACGGTGGTGGAGCCAGACGTAGTAGAAGACTCAGCACAGCAAGGTGGTCAATCTACAATAGACGAAGAAGACAGTCCGGTTCAGAATGAAGCATTAATCACAACAACAACTACTACTGTTCAACAAAAGCATGTTGAGGATGGGACGGAAACAGTAGAACAAAGTGAGGATTTAAAAGATTTAGAAGAGGACGAAGAGAACGAAGAACTTCACCGCGAAGAACCATTGGAAATGCCAGTTAAACGAAAGCGAGAACCAACTCCATTTATGGCCCAAAAGCAGACAAGGCAATCTGAATCTGGTAGCATTGCGAAACGGTTGTTTTTTAACGAAATTCACGCGTCGGGTATTTTCCAATCCACATCCACATCTGCCGCAATGTCTGTTTTACAACCAAAGGAGAATATGGCTGGTCACAGCATTCTATCGCAGTATGCATCCCGAGAGTTTAAACAACCAAGATCACAAAATGTATCGGCGATTGCAAAGAGTGCTGCGGTTAATGCGGCAAGGCACAGTGCTAGTCATACCACGACTCCAACAGCTACTGGTGTCTCTGGGGTCAAGATTGCAGCAGATCAGCATGCGAAAATTCCGGAAAAACAAGAAAAGAAAAAGCCACGAAAGGGAGATCCGGATGATGGATACTGTGAAAACTGCGGTGAGACTTTCCACAGTTATTTGGGCCATGTCGCTACTAAGAAGCATGCCGAGTATGCGAATGACGAGAGAAATTTCGCCAATCTAGACAGGTTGTTGTTGAAATTGAGAAGAGTATAAGGTGGTTGATTGTGTTTGGCATTTTTTTTCTGTATTTTTATCGTATTTTTATTATTATTATTTTTTTTTCTAACATTTTCGATTCCTTTGGTGTATTCAGTGTATATGAGCCGCACCTGATTACGTAATCAGTATTGGAAATTTCTAAGCAAAAATATAATACTGCATGTTATATCTCCATTCAAAAGGTTCAAAAAACAATTGTAAAAACTCCGAAAAGTTGCATGTCGATTTTTGACATCTACTCGTACTAATAACCCCCTGCAAATCATGGTCTTAATTTTTCATTCCCGCGCCGCTCCCAAAATATTTCAACACGCCAAAAAATTTGCCCTGATTCATACCCACTCGTCATCACCATCAATGTTAAGGCGCCAGATCCGATACAGTAGTAACCTGGCCAAACGGCCTTTAATGGCACGTGGTACTAAACAGACGGGCACATCACGGTTCGGGCCTGCAAAACAAGCTCCTTCACTAGCACCAACACCGACTTCTACCGTAGCTGGTGTCAAGGATAACCAACCAGATAGGACCGAAAGGACCAATCCGAATAGAAACAAGAACCGACCACCTCCGGTAAACCGCCAGCAAAAAGGACCAAGAGGCCAACAACAGAAATCAACACCAGAACCTGCTGCTAAAGCCATTACTGAGGAAAAACAACCATGGAAAAAAGCGGACAAAAAGCCATCAAAATTTGGCAAAACCGCCCCCACGCCTCCGGCACCATCATCACCATCATCATCGTCATCACCCCCACCAAGGAACCAACAGAAAAAGTTCAAAGCAATCAGTACAAAAAAACCAACAATCGCTGTACCGAAATTTATATCTATTGCAAATCTTGCTCATATGCTCAAGATGCGGCTGCCTAGATTGCAAAGAAAAATGTCTGATTTGGGGTTCAGTGACAAGGAACACGACGTTATCATCGACGAGGAAACCGCTGGATTGATTGCGGATGAGTTGGGGTATGAGGTTATTATCAACGACGCTCAAAGTGAGGATATTTTCCCAGCTCCACAAGATCCCGACGCACCGCTACGACCTCCAATTGTTACGATTATGGGCCATGTTGATCATGGAAAAACAACAATTCTGGATTATCTGAGGAAATCATCCATCGTTGCTGCAGAGCATGGTGGTATTACACAGCATATTGGGGCGTTTTCTGTGCCGGTAGGAGGCAAGGAAATCTGTTTCTTGGATACCCCAGGTCATGCGGCTTTTTTGAACATGCGTCAGCGTGGGGCCAATGTGACTGATATTGTTATTTTGGTAGTTGCAGCGGATGATTCTGTAATGCCTCAAACCAAAGAAGCCATCAAACATGCAAATAATGCAGGTGTACCGATAATTGTGGCGGTTAATAAATGTGACCGTCCTGATGCTGATGTTGACCGAGTAGTGGCTGATTTGGCGGCAAATGAAGTCGATGTGGAACCATATGGAGGTGAAACTCAAGTTATTCCAGTAAGTGGGTTAAAAGGTACTAATATTGATAAGCTTGAAGAAGCTATTATTACGTTGAGTGAGATTTTGGAAGTCAAAGCGCCTCCAACTGGTAACGCCGAGGGTTGGGTTATTGAGTCTGAGATGAAAAAGGGTGTCGGTAATGCCGCCAGTGTTTTGGTAAGGCGAGGTGCTTTGAAACCGGGTAGTTATATTGTGGCTGGTAATACCTGGTGTAAAGTAAAATCTTTGACTGATGACCTCGGAAAGCGTGTAAAGCAAGCGGGACCCGGCACGCCTGTGGAGGTATTAGGATGGAAAGAGCTTCCTGAAGCTGGAGATGAGGTTCTTCAGGCAGATAATGAACCACATGCGAAACGAGTAGTTGAGAACCGTATTGAACGAGACGCTCAATTGCAGCAGCTGAAGGATATTGAAGTGTTTAACGAGAAGCGGAAGCAGCATTATCTTGAACAGGAACGACAAGCTCAACGTGAAGAACGGATGAGACTGGGGTTGGATATGGAAGAAGAAACTGGGGAAAACAGTGGTTCGACTAAAGATAAGCTAGTGTTTATTATCAAGGCGGATGTATCTGGATCTGCAGAAGCGGTGTGTGACTCGATTCAAGGTCTTGGTAACGACGATATCGAAGCCAATGTTTTGTATTCCGGTGTTGGAGCTGTTACTGAATCGGATATTGTTAGAGCTGAATCTGCCAAGGCTGTGATAATGACTTTCAATCTGCAAAAGATATCCAAAGACGTATCGTTAGCCGCGGCGCGGAAAAACGTGGAGATTGTGGGGCATAGTATCATTTACCGTCTACTAGAGGATGTCACAACACGACTCTCGGCGCAGTTGAAACCTGAGATCCGACATAAAGTTGTTGCTGAAGCTGTGGTCAAGGACGTGTTTGACATTACGGTGAAAAAGACCACAAAGCATGTGGCTGGATGTCGGGTCACCAACGGTGTGTTGCAGCGTAATACTCCAGTCAAGGTTCTAAGGAACAAGGAACAGGTGTATATTGGTACGTTTTCGTCCATGAAACACCACAAGGATGAAGTCTCCGAGGCCAAAAAGGAAACGGATTGTGGGTTGTCGTTTGATAAATGGACCGATTTCCAGGTCGGCGATGTGATTCAAACGTATGAGGAACTCGTCATCCAACGGCATTTATAAAATTGTACATATTATATAAGAAAAATACCTGCTGTATATATATATATATATATATATATATTAACCTTCCCATTGAACACCACACCATTCTTGGACGTAACCTACACCATTACTATCCAAATCCGGCATGACTTTGTCGTCAGTTGAAGTAGCGACGAAGACGGTGCCCCATTCCATGCCATCTGCTAGAGATTGTTCGGATTCTTGTTTCTCCACAACCATGATTGCATATGGCATGAGCTGGAGTTCCAGTTTGCAGTCTCCTGGGATGCCCTTACGCAGCGTTTCCGCGACTTGGTCGTCGGTTCGGTAGAATAGCGGCGAGAGTGTCTGTGGCTCATACCGAACGACTTGTTCCGGATTGCTGCTCACGATGGTACTGAAATGCTGGAAAACTTTGTCTGCAGCGGCAGATTCCACAGCTTTGAGAAGGTCGTCCTTTTCGGCATTGCTGTTTGAGGAAGTTGCGACTTCTGGAAGTTCCTCACCTTCAGCCATAATTTCAACGTTCTTGTCCAATGGTTTTTCCTCAGCAAGCACTTCAGAGTCGACTGTAATGTAGTAACATGCTTTAAACTCTGGCAGTTTCCGTGATTGGAGTTCAGGTCCAGTGAGTTTTACCGGTTCTGATTCGTTTTTCTTTTTTTCGGTCGTCTTCTCTTCAGTTTTTGCTTTAGTCTCTTCCGCTGGCTTGTCGAATGGGCTACTTGATGCAAATGGGTTTGATGCACCACTATCAGTTCCAAATGGGTTAGCACCGCCGCTTGAGGATCCTGAGAATATTGATTCACTCAACTTTTCAATGTTTTTCTTCTTTTCCTTCTTATCAGCCTCGACTTGTTGCAATGCATCTTCCTCCTGCTTTTTGAGATCATCTTCCTTGGCTTGGTCTCGTTTGATACCACGAATGGCCTTGACAGATCCTTCTTTGCGCCGGCAGTTTGGATCCACACATGTAAACGTATAAAGCACCCGGTCGTAGTATTCGCCTTCCACCAACGGCGCGAATATCTGGGATAGCAACCGCATCTCTTTGTGGCAGCTGTCGCATTGGATCAACGAGTCTGAAGGAGCGGATTCTGGGTGCAGCCACACTGGCTGCCCGCCAATATGGTTATCGAGAGCACTCAGCTTGTTGTCAACTCGATCATCGGCAAATCCAAGAAATACTGTCGTAACTCCGGAGTCATAATCTGACTCGTAATCTGGTTCGTCTGACATGGTCTGTATCGTGTATTATGTCTTGATCAATTAATCTAAAGAATTTTTTTTTTTCCAACGCGCGCGCATTAAAAAACCTAGGCTTATCATGCGGCTCAAGCCAAGAAGGACAGAACAAGTTTACATTATTAATATTATTACTACCACCAATTTCAACAGTTTTATTACATAATCTCATCTTCACAAATGACCTCTTTCAAATCCTCACCGTCTTCCTCCAACTGAAAAATTTCAGTAAAGTTCCCCACGACTTCATCATCGCGAATCACAGCAGGCAATACCCGGCCTTTACCACGCAGTTTCCAGATTCGACGCGCCCGATCATCCGTGCCAAGATCAACCAACGTATAATCGATTTCCCATACATCCAAGAGATTGCTCAACTTGCGCGTTTTCAACATTAAGCCCCGAACGGCGCTGGCAAACGACGTGTAAATGTAGATCGGCGGCGTATCATCATCGTCATCGTCGTCAGAATCGTCATCCGAGTCGGATGAGGATGATGAATCAGAGTCCGATTCCGCATCGGACTTCGATTTGGTTTTCGCAGTTGATGAATCTTCTGGTTTGACTTCCTTGGATTCCTTCGTCTTGGCTTCGGAGGTCCCTGCTGTTGACGAAGTCTCCTGAGCGGCGGGCATCAACCCCGGCTCATCGGCTTCTTTTTGATTTTCGGGTTGTTCCGTTTCCTTAGAGTCACCTGATTCCAGTTCTACTGACTTTGCAGTCGTCTTCACCGGTGCCACAACATTTTCATCTACCAGCTCGCGCTGCGGCTCATCAACAGTTTCGTTAGCCCCATCGGAATCAGCTTTTGCGTCATCGTCAGCTGCCGGTTCGCTTGCAGGAGGTTCTTGAGTTTCTTCAGCAATTGAAGTGGCCTCAGCATCCTCAGGCTCTTCGACCAGCTTGGAACTTTCCATCTTGTCTAACCCTTTAGTTGCCGTTTCATCGTCAGATTGGTCCTTGGTAACAACCGGTTCATCAACAGTGGCGTCCTCTGTTTCAGAAACCTCATTACTGACCGTGTCGGCTACCTTGTCAAGAACTTCTGGGTTTTCATCTTCTGGCGTAGAAGCCGCCAGCGTCTCACCCTTTTCTTCAACCTTGAATTCCGGTTCTTTTGCCGACGACAACTCGTCGTAATCAGCCGTTTGTTGGGGCGCAGACAATTCAGCAGTCGCATCGACGACCTTTTCAAGACTATCAGGAGCATCAGCTGGAGTATCGATAGATTTCGATTCGGACGTCGTATCAGCCTCCTCGTCAATCTTGGATTCTTGTTTCTCGATCAATATATCAGTCTCAACCTTGGACTCTGAGGTTCCTGCTTCATTGGATTCGGATTCATCCGCATCTTGAACCGGCTCCTCAGGTTCTTCATGCTTGGCTTCCAATTTAGTATCTTTTGGCATTGAATCTTCTTTATCCGTAGTCGGGTCTTCAGTCGGGTATTCCTGCTTTTCTAATTCTGTATCTGCAGTTTTTGGATCCACTCGCTCAACCTTTGGTTCTTCCAGTTCAGACTCTGGTTCGTCCACCTCAGTCCTAGGTTCGTCCACCTCAGTCCTAGGTTCGTCCACCTCAGTCCTAGGTTCGTCCACCCCAGGCTTTGATTCTTCCGGTTCAACAGTTGGCTCTTCCTGTTCAGCAGTTGGCTCTTCCTGTTCAACAGTTGGCTCTTCCTGTTCAACAGTTGGCTCTTCCTGTTCAACAGTTGGCTCTTCCTGTTCAACAGTTGGCTCTTCCTGTTCAACAATTGGTTCTTGCTGTTCAGCAAATGACTCTGGCTTGGGCTTTGGTTCTTCCTGCTCTGCAGTTGGTTCTTCCGCCCCAGCCTCAGTCCCAGGCTTAGCCCCGGTTTCTGGCTCAGTCTCCAGCTCTTTCAGTTCAGTCATTGATTCAACGGGTTCAGAAGCATCAACCAATTCGGTTGAACTTTCTAGGTCAGGTTTCGGCGTTGGTGTTTCAGCTCCTTCTATTGCCGGTTCAGTCACAGCTTCAGTGTCGATAACAACTGCTGATGGTTCTTCTTCATGTACTGGCTCATTGGTCTCAACCTCATTAACTTTTTTTATACCAGATCCTTCTAACTCAAACTTAGCCTCCTCAGTATCTTCTGTGGAAATTGGCTCATACTCAGGCTGCATTGGTTCTGCGGCTGACTCTACTGGATCCGCTACATCTTTAGACGCGTCTGCAACTGGCGTCACTTCAGCATTTTCCTCTTCCATGGCTGGCGATAGTTCATCTTCCTTAGATTCCTCACCATCCTTGGCTTTTTCAGCAGCAATGTCTTTACTCTCCGTAGGTTCAGGATCCACTGAACTGGCCGCTGTTTTTGCTTCTGGCTCTGGCTCTGGCTCTGACTCTTGCTCTGGTTCTGCAGCCAATTTCTGGTCTACACCCGGAGCTTCGTTCACCTTGACATTTCGAACCGTTTCTTCATTAGCATCAGCAGTTGGGTCAACAGACTCGTCCGGTTTTTGTTCCACTGTGGACCCTTCGGCGGAGCCAGCGGCTGGCTGATCCGGCGTTGCTGGTTCTTCCGCACCACTGACAACTGGTTCAACTGTAGATACACTAGTTTGTACAGTTTGATCAGTGGTATCTTCATCATCAGCTAGCCACTGTTCTGCTGTACTGTTAATATGTGTCGCCTTTGGCGCTGTTCCCACATCGTCACCCTCACCTTCACTTTGACCATATACTGAATCACTATACACCGAACCACCATCATCATCGCTACCCTTTTCGCCATAATCCGAGCCGTCATGGCCATCTTCTTCATCGCTAAATTTATCCCGATTGCGTGTCGGCGTTTGGTCCTTGACACTTTCGGCATTTGGTTCTGCACCACAATCCGCAGCTGAATGTTCCACATCTAGCTCAGCAGCAGCAGCAACTGCTTGATTCGATTGATAAAGTTCTGGGTTTTCCTGCTGTTTATTTTCCAAATCTGTTGTTTTGCCTTTAACATTGTCTAGCTTGCTGGTATCCTCAGTCTCGTCGTCTAAAATATCATCATCCAACCTTGTATTATTTATCTTTTCAGTAATATCGACCAAATCTGCACCATGATCCGCGTTCACATCCGTGTTGGATACGCCTTGTTTGTCCATGGATAGCAACGGTGAAGATGGAGATTCAACTGTCTTATCCTCTTCTGTGATCCCAGAAACCAATCCAGATTCGTCATTCATTATGGAAAACAAATTTGCGTTATCAGTAAGTGAAAAGCCAACGTGGTATATAAAGTTTGAGATTTAGTTAGAAAGCCTCCTTTTTTTTGTGGCCATGCGTCTGGTACTTTACCCACCAGGAGAAGAATCCCCCCTTAAATCGCGGTTTTCTACTAGACAGCGTGGCTGATGGCGGACTCGTAGCGCGTTTCTAACTCCCGAACCCGAACGTTACCCCGGTTAGCGGCTAGCTACATGGTCCATATATATCAAGATATAAATCTTCTCGTTAATAGTCCAAACATTAATTATCAGATTCTCATTCCAATTAGACTTGGTAATTCATAACAATCAGATATAATTTACCTCTTTCAGAATTTAGAGTTCATATCTATAGTAGACTATAAAAAATCGGGCCGGCATATATATCGGTACCGCCTGAAAAAAAGTGCCCAGATTTACAAAATACTATCTCTTGCTTGTTGCTTGAATAATTACATAGGTCTTAGAGTAGCATCTCCCTTTGTGTAATTCAACAAGAACCTCTAAAAATGGTTCTATTCCACATATAACCAAAAAAAAAAAAAAAAAAAAAAAAAAAAAAGCGCCACTTGCGGCGTTCGGATGAACTAGTTTATTAACGGCAAGGATCGTCAACAGGACCACCTTTTCCAACCAATCTACTTTAAAACCCAATTACGGATCACTTCTGGGTGAATTATTTACAGGTTTGATTTTACCTTAAAACCCTGAACCATACTCGGCAAAACATCGCCCAAAAAAGTGTGCATCCCTCTTAGCATGCCACGTAAAGCAGACCGAGCGTCCACGCTGTGGGCAGGGCAAAATAAAAACCAAGAGCGGGGGCCAAGCGAGTCAGCGCTCAGTCAAAATTATTTGATTTGCCAACACACACTTTTTTCCTTCCCTTTTCTTCTTCTCCCTTTTCCAACTTTTCCCTTTCTCGGCGGTTAACAAATCAATTGTTTGATTCTGATTTAATTGTTTGTTTTTTTGATTGATTTATATCGTTCAATTATCTGTCTTGTATTATCCTGCAAAAGATATTTATACCAGTCTGAATTAGATTGAATCGTTTTTTTGGATTAACCTATTTTTCGAAAAATTCAAGCCGACTGTGACAATCCGCAGCCCACCACTTGGAACTTTTTGGATATACTACAGAAACCCGATTTTATAGCACCAAACTTGAAGAAGAAAGAAGAAGCAAAAACGAACTGTATGTTTCCTACCTTTTTATTAAAAAGACGGGCTATTAACAAACTAGAAAAAAAATATTAAAAAAAAAAAAAAGATGTCGGACGAATCTTTGGCCCAGGCTTTAATGGCAAAGCACGACCAAACTGAAACTGAAACGGAACAGGAAAATTCCACCAACGGTAACCATACCACTCATGCATCAAATGGTAAATATGATATTGGATCCTTTGAATCTTTCCCTACATTGGTCGCCAAAAAATCAGCTTCTCCTTCCCAAGGAGCTTGGGGAGGTGCTGCTGGTTCTTCACCAAATTCTCCATCTCTTGACACAGCACCAGCGGTCAAGTCAAGTACTATTACCAATATGTTGACATTAAAACTGGATCAGCAACAGAAGAAATCTTCAGATTTGATTCCTCAATTACTGGTCAAGGTTAAGAAAATGACCAATGTATCGATAGAAAGTTCGACAAGTCGAGTCGCAGGAACTACTACATTTATTATCAAGGGTAGTGCGGAGAACGTCCAACGTGCTAGACGTGATATTAAAAAGGAACTTTCTGTCAAGACTACGAAGAAAATTCAAGTTCCATCATCAGTTCGAGCATCTATTATCGGACCGAAAGGGTCTACTTTAAAACCAATCATTGAAAAAAGTGGTTGTAATATTCAAGTGGTCAAACCAGATGCCACCACTCCCACACAGCCTCTTGACGAAGATGAAGAAGAATTGGTGGATGTGGTGATTGATGGTGATGCAGAAGGTATCCAAGTAGCGGAGCAAGAAATTATGGCCATTGTCAAGAGTAAAGTAAGGAATTTGACATCAAAATTGGCTGTTGAAGACAAATTTAAGCCATTTGTCAAGGCGCAGTTTGATAATATTGAAGGGCTCAAAATGGTTGTCCCAGAAAGCGGGGCTATTGTCTTGTCGGGAGAACGAAGCTTGGTACTCGAAACCAAGGCCAAAATTGACGAGTTTGTCAAAAACGCGGCTCAAAATTTTGCGACTGCTTCTGTACAAATTGCAACTTCCAAGCAACAGTTTTTGAATGCTCGAGAAACATTTGAAAATACTGGTGTTGCAGTGTTTTTTGATCATGCTGATGTTACCATTTATGGTCCAACAAGTAAACTCAAGAATGCTCGGGATTATTTGATCAAAAAGGCTGGTAGTATTAGCGTCATGACTTTGGACATTTCACGAGCTCATGACAGAAATGTCCCACATGCTGAAAACTTGGCTCTTTATTTGGGTCAAAGCTCAAATTTGAAGCAGATTGAAACGGAAAATAATGTTGAAATTAAATTTCCGCAATTCAATGGTAACGACTTGGTGGTGGAAATTGTTGGTACTGAACCAGAACAAATCAAGGTGGCCAAAAAGAGCTTGGTTACGCTTGTAAATTCGCTCCCACCAAGCCATGTCAAACGAGTTGATGATATTGATGAGTTTTTCCGCGGTCAAGTCTCCAAGTTGGGCAAGAAGCTACAAAATGAATTTTATGTGCATCTGGTCATGACAGACCCTATTGTCTTGGTCTATGAAGGTAATCCAAAGCAGGATGAAGATGATTTTGCCCCTGGTGCGGCTGAAATTGGGAACACGTTGGCCCGGGCTAACGCCGAGCTTGACGAGATTCGATCAAAGCAAAGTGATATTATTACTAAGGTTGTCAGCGTCCCAGTGGATGATCACAAGTTTATCGCCGGTCCAAATAACACCACATTGAATGCATTGATTGGTCAAGGGTTGGTTACAATGAAACTTGGGGAATCTTGTCCAGAATTGGAAAATGATTCCGTGTTTATTCGAGGTTTGAAGAACGAAGTTGACCGAATCGCGGGTGAACTTGATCAAGTCATTCATGAAGGCAAGAATTATGAAGAATTGTCCAAATATGTTACAGAATTCACCTTCCCACGTGAACACGTTAGCAGACTGGTTGGTAAGCAAGGGTCCAACTTGTCCAAAATTCGGGATGAATTTGGTGTTCGAATTGATGTTGACGAGGCTGGTAGTGGTTATGTCAAGGGTATCAAGAAGAATGCTGATGAAGCCAAGTCGAGAATTATGGCTCTGGGTAGACGATTAGCTGATGAAACTGTGGAACGGTTGAGTATTCCAAACGACAAGCATGCGACTTTGATTGGTCAAGGTGGGAAATTTGTCAAGCGACTTGAAGATCGATATGAAGTTCGTATTCGATTCCCAAGAGAAAATGCATCATCCGGTAACCAAGATCGTGGTGACCGAGAAGTTCCACGAACTAAAGACGAAGTTGTGGTAAAAGGTCCATCGCGAGCTGTTGCGAAGGTTAAGGATGAATTACTTGATTTGCTCAAGTATGAAGAAGAGCATTCATACACCGAAACCATCAAGGTTGCAAGCAAAGCTTTGCCACGAATCATTGGTCGTCAAGGTGAATATATTAATGAAGTCAAGGACAATACTGACACTAGAATTGATGTGGCTCATGATGAAAGTGACAAGAATGATGGTAACAAGCAAGTTCCAATCACTATTGTTGGTACCAAGGCTGGAGTTAAAGAAGCTGTGGAATCTATTCAAAACATGGCCAAGGAAGTCACTGACAAGGTTAGTGAAGATGTGGATATTGATCCAAAGTATCACAAGTTGTTGATTGGCCCAGGTGGCAATACCATGCGTGAAATTATCAACAAGGCATGCGGCGATGATGCGACTCATAACCAACGAATGATTCATATTCCAAAGGCTGGTAGTAATAATCCTACTGTGACAGTAACAGGGAACCGAAAGTTGGTTACTAAGGTGATTAAGCGAATCAATGATTTTATCGGTGAACAAGCTTCCAAGATTGAATTGGTTGTCAAGGTACCAGTAGAACGACATGGTTCTTTGATTGGGCCTGGTGGAATGGTCAAGCGAGAAATGGAAGATGAATACAAGATGACCATGTACATTCCAAAGCAGAATTCTGGTATTGAAGAGATCAAACTTGTTGGTAAGCAACAAGATGTTGAAAAAGCCAAGGCTCGAATCGAAGAAATGACCGTCAGTCAATATAAAGCTGAGGTGTCTGTGCCACGGCATTTGCATGCACAATTAGCCGACCGAGGCAACTTTGTCCGACGTTTGCGTACTGAGTTTGATGTCAAGGTTGAGCATGGTCGAGGCAATGTACCAAAGGCTAGTGAATCTACTCGAGCTCCATCCGACGAGTTTGTTGGTGAAGTTTTGATCACTGAAGATGAAGCTGAAGCAGCTAACAAGTTCAAATGGACTATTGTCGAGGATGATGGTAGCGATAACAAGGAGAACAGTGACGCTGCTCCAATTGCATGGAAACTCAAGGGTACTGATGGAAACTGTGCCAAGGCCAAGAAGGTGATTGAAGATGCATTGGTACAGGTCTCGCAGTATAATGCTACTGGATACTTGTGGCTTGCCGATTCGGACAAGTATAAGATGGTGATTGGATCCGGTGGTAGTCGAATCAACAGAATTCGTGTCGAATCAGGTTGTACAGTGTTGGTGCCAAAGTCAAATAGCAAGCAAGATGAAGTGATTGTATTGCGAGGAACCAAACCACAGTTAGAAAAGGCCAAGGATATGATCCTAGCCAGTGTTAAAAAATAATCGGTATATTAAATTTGTGTGTTGTTGGTTGATTTTTCTTTTTGTTTTGTTTCTTTAGTACATATTTAGTCCTTTTTTTTTGAATTCAGTGTTTTTTTGTTGCAAGTTGTCTCTGTCCATATGGGGGAATATAATATGGGGGGATTAGTTAAAATAGTTGGAGTAGAAAAGGATAAGACAATGTCACCAGAGAATACCGCATAAATTGGATTTTGCTTTGACGAGAAGCTAAGGTTTAGCAGCATGACTGGGCAGGACGCGGGTATTTGTTTGGAACCTTTGGGCATAATCACCAGGGACTTTGGCGAATCTTGGTGAAATTCGTGCTTGAGTGTCGGTTATCAACCCGCCAAATTTCCCAGGAATTGGACATTACGGAGACTCATGATAGATATCTGTAGTTCGGATATTGCGCCCGATATATATATACCCGGGATTGATATCCATGGTAGAGACATACCTTTTTTGCTAAACTTTTTTCCCTGTGTCTGAATAAAAGCAGGTCTCAACGTCTTCAACGAAATCATGGGTGCACGGGCTTATACTATAGTATCGAGTATCGGCAGGGATGAGATCTATATCAATCTGATCTAAGTCAATCCTAGACACACAGCCTTTCGACCGTTTGCTCCAGCATGGTGGAAAAGATGAGGTTTGCTCTACAGTATTGCGGGTTTCCCAGCAAATTTAGTATCTTTGCTGACAATCCGCCAAGCCAAAAATGTTATATGTACAATAAGCTACCGGCCATCCACGGCCTACTACGTTTGTTGAACGCCACTTCGAACTAGGTCAAACTAGCGGAACTAGCGGAAATACATGACTAGTTTAACTCCGCACCTCCGATGGGAGCTCCGCTCCGGCTTGCAGATGATTCACAGCCCCGACTGGAAGATTCACGGCCCGGCTCGAACTGGAGTCAGCCGAGCCGAAATTTTCTTGAAACAAGTGCATCAACTCGCTTAGAGCCCATACATATCATATACGTATACAGATGTATTCAAAAGGTTTAGATTTTATCCGCGTCCCGGCCGATGAGTTACGAATTTTTATCCGTTTTTAGAATTGCTGGTACCGGGTGGACTAATCAGCTAAAGAATGCCGAGGTTCTAACAGCTCCGGAAAAATTTTCGGCAGGATACATACCAATTAGAATGACGAACCTTAGAAGAAGCTGAAATCCCGATCATGCCGTTCATAGCTTTTGAGGAAATGCCCCTGAACCACCAAATAGCAATTTTTCTTTGACGTACTAGTAATCGGCACGCCCGGTTAGCTGCCTATGGAGAATTACGGGGCTGGCTACTCTCATCCCACCTTCAGTCAAATTTCACCGGATCGGACGCATGTTCTATTAAGCTGCTTGTTTGTAATTCGGCTTCACATATCATCGCGTAACGATCGGACCAATCGAGATCTTGACTATTGGATGGCACAGCCCACACTCCTATATTTGATTAATAAATTCGAAGCTTTAAAAACTGTGGAAGGCTATAGATCCGGAATTCTCTTTCATCACATATTTCCGGACCGATTTTGCACATCAGCCGGTGGCTTCCGGCCAGTGCTGCGGTTGAAGCTATTACAAAGCTTTGTCAGCGCGGCTTGCGTTTAAAGTTTAGTGTATTACGATAACAGTTGCATCTGAGACAATCGGCCCAAACGGTTGGAATTTGAGGAATGCCACAGATTCTATACCTCCATTAGGGACGATCGAAGAAGAATAAGGAGAGTTCACTTGTTTTGGATATATAAATTTGTAAGGTGGTTGGCCTTGTAAATCGCGGTGGTCAACGGATTATCCTCTCCCAATTTAAAGTTTTAGGTGGTTGCTACGGTAACGAATAAGCTTTTTGTTTTGGTACGTACTTTCCAGTTGTGCAAATGAGCCAGACAGGGGATTTGCTTACTTCAAAAAACACTTTATAAATGTCTGCAATTAGCTTCGCCACAGTTGAGAGATGTCCAATTATCCCTGGCAGCAAGGAACTTCTGCTATTAACCTGTGTGGCAGGATTTACTCTGAATGTCTCACACTCTACTTAGCTCTTCGCTCTTCACAGTTCCAAAAATACTGCATTGAAACACGGTTCGGAGTTTTACAAAACAACCTTATTCCCGGCGGCGACGCGAATGCACATGTCTAGACCGAGTTTTGATACCAAATCTGTTCGCCAAGCGGATGGCTCATGCGTGACTCACGATATAAGGAAGGTGTTTTAGTATTTTTCAATTATTTTTGGTCGGCACGTGAAAAATTCTCACCGATTATCGAACAAAGGGCCCTAGACCAATCGAAGGCTAAATACTACTCTTAAGAAGTTCAGTTTAGTTTCATTATGGCGATTAGATCCATTGGTTGGTTTCTGATATATAAATCTACCCCGAAGAGCTTCCATTTTCCTCAACGTTGCCTATAGGAATCCTGCACGGGCATTGGTGATTGCTTTTTAGCGGACTTAAAATTTGAATGCGGCTTTTTGCGCGAGCGATTATTTTTTTTTCGTCCGTTGTTTGTTTGTGTGTAGGTTATCGGGATACCGATGCGATATCACTTTAATTTTTTTTTTGTTTTGTTTCTTTTAGGGGGTTTTATATAAATACTTTGTAAAGCCTCTGTTTATTAAAACTTTTTTTTTCTCCTTCTTTCCCTTTTCTGTACGGCTTTGTTTTATAATCTCTTCTCTCTCCCTGTCAATAATATCCTAATTCACAATGACAGTTGACGAAGCTGCAAGAGAACAGGAACAAGAACGAATAGAGCCTCAAAACAACGGCTCTGTCATCGTCAATGATTACAATGAAAAGTCTGAGGAACCGATCCCTTTGCAAGACCCCGAGTCTTTAAATGAAGACTCGGTTTTAGCCCATCAACTCTCTCGAGTCATGTCTCAACCAGGGACTCTTGAGCGGCTAGAATCTTTGTCTCGAGTGTTGTCAACTAGAACTCGAAAGGATGGTAAATTGGAAGTTGACCCAGAAGATTTTGATTTGCAAGTTTTGTTGAAAACCGCTGTTAGCAAAATGGATGATCAAGAGATCTCTAGGAATAAAACCGGTATTTCTTTCCGTGGTCTGACAACTTACGGTGTCGATGCTGGTGCCTCATACGGACCATCAGTTTATGAACTGATCCGGGGTCTTGCGACATTGCCAATGGCGCTTAAGAATCTTCGAAAACCACCAGTGCGAAAGATCATTCAAGGAATGGATGGGTATGTTGAAGCTGGTGAAATGTTGCTAGTTTTGGGTCGTCCAGGCAGTGGTTGCTCAACATTTTTGAAGACTGTTGCTGGTGAAATCGATCAATTCAAAGGTATTGAAGGTGAAATTCTTTATGATGGCGCTAGTCAAAAAGATATGATACAGAATTTCAAGCAAGATATCATGTATAATCCAGAATTGGATGTTCATTTCCCACATTTGACTGTTGAGCAAACATTACGATTTGCCATTGCTTGTCGAACCCCACGGGTTCGATTGGATAACATGTCTCGAAGCGATCACGAAGATCTGTTATTGAGCATGTTGCTTACTGTATTTGGTCTAAATCATACCACCAAGACCAAGGTTGGTGATGATTATGTCCGAGGTGTATCTGGTGTATGTTGAAAACTAAACGAAAGGAAGAAGAAATACTAACAAAGAAATAGGGTGAGAGAAAACGTGTTTCTATTGCCGAAGCATTGGCTGGTAGGGGTTCTGTTTACTGCTGGGATAACTCGACACGTGGCTTGGATGCTTCCACCGCCTTGGAATATAACCATGCTATTCGAGCGGCTACCAATTTCCTTGATAACTCGGCAATTGTGGCTATTTACCAAGCTGGTGAAAACATTTACAATCTTTATGACAAGGTAACAGTTATTCACTCTGGAAGACAGATTTATTTCGGCCCAGCTGAGGAAGCTAAATCTTACTTTGAAGAAATGGGATGGTGGTGTCCACCTCGAATGACTACTGCTGAATTCTTGACGTCAGTAACTGATCCAAATGGTCGAATCGCACAAGAAGGAATGGAAGGTAAGCTCCCTCAAACTGCTGATCAATTTGTTGAATATTGGCATAATTCGGCTTCATATGCCAAATTGATGGAGAATATCGAAACTTATAACAGCCGCACCAACGCCCAAGAGACTATTTCACGATTTCACGAGGTCAACAACAAAGCCAAGATGAAGCGACAACGTCAAAAGTCTCCTTACTTGTTGACTTATAGGGCTCAATTAGCGTTGGGTATCAAGCGTGGGTTCCAGAGAGTTCGGGGTGATATGGCATATACTATAACGAACGTTATGGGTAGTTTGATTCAATCCCTTATTATCGGGTCGCTTTTCTACAATATTTCTGAGTCTACAACGGGTTCCTTTTCTCGTGGTGGTGTTATTTTCTTTTCTTTGCTTTTCAATGCTCTTTCAAGTTTGGCCGAAATTGGTAATTCTTTCCACCATCGTCCAATTTTGATGAAACAAAAGAGTTATTCGTTTTATCATCCGTCTGTTGAAGCTTTGCAAGCTATTTTGAGTGATTTGCCTGTGAAGACCGCCACTTTGTTATGTTTCACTATCGTGCTGTATTTCCTGACCAACTTGAAAGTTACTGCGGGGCAATTCTTTTTCTTTTTGCTTGTCCTGTGGCTTACTACCTTGTGTATTGCTGCACTATTCCAAATGATTTCTTCGTTGAACAAGACAGCGTCGGCTAGTAATGCCATTGCCGGTATTTTGGTGTTGGTCATGGCTGTTTACACTGGCTATTTCATTCCTCGACCACAAGAGCCAGTTTGGTTCCGATGGCTTTCATATCTTGACCCTGTTCAATACGGGTTTGAGTCGTTGATGGCCAATGAATTCCATGGCCGAGAAATGCCTTGCGATCTTTTGGTACCATCTGGTCCTGGCTATGAAGACGTGCAATCGAAAAACCAAGTCTGTGCGTTTACTGGTGCTCAAACAGGGAAAGAAACTGTTTCTGGTGATCGATACTTGGATATCAGTTACTCTTATTCTTGGTCTCATGCGTGGCGAAATGTCGGTATTGTAATTGGATTTTGGATTTTCTTCTCGGTTATCAATGCGGTTGCTACTGAATATTTGCGTCCAATGAGTGGAGGCGGTGATATTTTGTTGTTCAAGCGAGGCCATATGCCAGAGGATTCTGATGAAGGCGCAGTTGCTGATGAAAATGCAATGGCCGAAGCCCTTGGCGGGAATGGCAGTGTGTCTTTGAACAATGGTGAAATCTTTTCTTGGCAAAATGTTGATTATGTGATTCCAATTGATGGCGGTACTCGAAAGTTGTTGGATAATGTTCAAGGTTATGTTAAACCGGGTACTTTGACTGCGTTGATGGGTGAATCTGGTGCTGGTAAGACTACCTTGTTGAATGTGTTGTCTCAACGAATTAGCTTTGGTGTGATTACTGGTGATATGCTTGTCGATGGTAACCCAGTTGATGCTTCTTTCCAACGACGAACTGGTTATGTCCAACAACAAGATTTACATTTGTCTACTTCATCTGTTCGTGAATCTTTGCGGTTTGCTGCTAGATTGCGTCAACCATCTAATGTTCCAGATCGAGAAAAGTTGGACTATGTTGAAAAGATCATCAAGCTTTTGGGTATGGAATCTTATGCCGAAGCGCTTGTTGGTGCCATGGGTCGAGGTTTGAATGTTGAACAACGAAAGAAATTGTCTATTGGTGTCGAACTGGTTGCCAAGCCAAGTTTGCTATTGTTTTTGGATGAACCAACTTCTGGGTTGGATAGTCAAAGTGCCAACAGTATCGTCAAGTTTATGCGATCTTTGGCCAATGCCGGTCAAGCCATTTTGTGTACCATTCATCAACCTTCTGCTACTTTGTTTGAAGAATTTGATCGGTTGTTGCTGTTGAAGAAGGGCGGTCAAACTGTTTACTTTGGTGATATTGGTCCAAACTCTGAAACCATGATCAGCTACTTTGAACGACAAGGGGCTCGAAAGTGTGATCCTTCTGAAAACCCAGCTGAATATATTTTGGAATGTATCGGTGCTGGTGCCACAGCTCATGCAGCTGAGAACTGGTATGATATCTGGAGTCGGTCTGAAGAATACAAGCAAATGAGTGCAGAGATTGAACAAATGCACAAGGAATTGCGTACCCGGTCTACAGGTAATGAGAATGTTGATCCAACCTTGCAAAGTCGGTTTGCATCGCCATACTGGACTCAATTTTACTATGTTTGGCAGAGAACTGCAACTCAATTCTGGAGAAGTCCTTCATATATCATGTCCAAGTTCTTTTTGATGGTTATTGCTGGTTTGCTGCTAGGGTTTACATTCTGGGACGCAAAGTATACTAAGCAAGGTCAACAGAATGCCATGTTTGGTATTTTCATGATTGCAGTGTTGAGTGCTCCATTGACAAATCAAATTCAAGAATATGCAATGGAATCTCGTGATTTGTATGAAGCTAGAGAATCCAGTTCGAATACTTTCCATTGGAGTACCTTGCTGCTGTCTCAATATGTGGCTGAATTGCCTTACCATTTCGTGTTTTCCACTCTGTTGTTCGTTGCATTTTACTTCCCAGTTCAATACGATACGTCTGCTCGAGTTGCTGGGTTCTTTTATTTCAACTATTGTGTTCTATTCCAGCTTTATTACGTCTCGTTTGCATTGTGGGTTGTGTATATGGCGCCAGATGCACCATCTGCCAATATCATTGGATCGGTTTTGTTCACTTTCTTGTTGTCCTTCTGCGGTGTCTTGCAACCAGCTTCGCAAATGCCAGGCTTCTGGACGTTTATGTGGAAGGTATCGCCGTACACATATTTCATTCAAAACTTTACGGGAATTGTGTTGCATGGTCGGCAAGTAGAATGTTCAACGGAGGAATACAATATATTCCAACCCCCATCTGGTATGACTTGTCAAGACTTTGCTGGACCATTTATCGAGGGTGTCGGTGGTTACCTTAACAATAAAAGTGCTAGAAGTGATTGCCAATTCTGTCAATACCGGGTTGGTGACGAATTTTTGGCCACTATTGGTGTTAAGTACTCTTACCGATGGCGAAATGTTGGGCTCATTTGTGCATACCTTTTGTTCAATATTTCTGCAATGTTGTTGTGTTATTACTTGCTTCGAGTTAAGGTCTGGACCACTCCATCTTTTATCAAGAAGTTGAGCAAAAAGAAGCCAGCCAAGGAGGAAGAACCACAGGAGGATATTTACGCGCCACAGGAAGGTGATGAAGAAAGGGTTCGACGTGGATCTCAAGCTGCTCCAACTATGTCTCAATAGACATAATAATTTTTGTTTAGGGTATACTATTTTGTAAAAAGGTGGGATTTTTTATTATTAATTATAGAATTTTAATGTTTTTTTTGTGAATATTTGCATCCTAAATTTCTAGTGGTAAATTCGCGCACATAGACAGGCATCAATTTCCATCCCAATCTACATATCAAACCTATATAACATGTAATATGTTGAGCGAAAATTAACCAAGGATGTGCAAATTAGTAGGATATATTAGTGGGGGTTTGTCAAATGTATCTTATCACACATCAAATCGTATATATAGCAGCTTGAAATTATTTCATGTATCTTAATTATTGATTGGAACACTTCGCCACCGGTCGTGCGGCGGGGATTTTATAATAATAATGCTTCGTAACTAGAGCTGATTCTAGTGCCAAGAAGACAAAGTTATGCATGAGTAAAAGCCACATACCGTCATAGAAATCGTGGCATTGCGAAGGATTGTTCCTCTCATCGGATATTCCGCGACGTTATCTTCTTTTGAAGCTCAGGTCATGGCGTGGCAGACATGGGTAATTCCAAAGCAGCTGTGTTGACTGACAGTGTCTACGTTCTTTTAATTATTACGTTATTTTGACTGCAGTTATGTTGTGGTGTTTTGGGAGAGGAGCGCGCGAATCTCGCAATACAAGAAAAAAACACAACTTCACAAAACTCGATATCCCCAGCACTATAATCGCCACCTAAACTTACCACAAACACACGCACACACACACATACACAAGGCGTTTAATTAACAATCCATCAATTGTAAAAATAAAAATACAACAATGGAGGAATTAGGCATTTCCACCCGTACTGCCGTCAAACAAGCAGTAGGTGCAGCGGCATCTATAAGATCTGGTCGGGCTCCTGAAGAAGCAGGTTCCAAAGATCTATATCGGTCACTGAAAAAGTTGGAACGAGAATATGAATTGATTTGTGTACAAGAGGAATACATCAAAGACGAACAACGACATTTAAAACGAGAGCTTGTTCGTGCTCAAGAAGAAGTTAAACGAATCAAATCTGTGCCATTGGTAATTGGCCAGTTTTTGGAACCGATCGACCAACACACGGGCATTGTTTCTTCGACCACTGGTTCAAACTATGCAGTTAAAATATTGTCTACTCTTGATAGAGAACTTTTAAAGCCTTCTTCCTCGGTGGCTTTGCATCGACATTCCAACTCTTTGGTGGATATTTTACCGCCAGAAGCTGATTCTAGTATCACCATGTTGGACCAGAACGAACGACCAGACGTTTCATATGCTGATGTTGGTGGGTTGGACATGCAAAAGCAAGAAATTAGAGAAGCTGTTGAACTTCCTTTGACTCAGTTTGAACTTTATAAACAAATTGGTATTGATCCACCTCGTGGTGTGCTGTTGTATGGACCACCAGGTACTGGTAAAACGATGTTAGTCAAAGCTGTCGCTAATAATACCACCGCGGCATTTATTCGAGTTGTTGCCTCGGAATTCGTTCAAAAGTATCTTGGTGAAGGGTCACGTATGGTAAGAGATGTCTTTAGACTAGCTCGAGAGAACGCTCCTGCGATTATTTTTATTGATGAAATCGATGCTATTGCAACCAAACGGTTTGATGCTCAGACAGGTGCTGATAGAGAAGTACAACGTATCTTGCTGGAAATGTTGAATCAAATGGATGGGTTTGACCAGTCTGCAAATGTCAAGGTTATCATGGCTACTAATCGAGCTGATACATTGGATCCTGCGTTGATGCGACCAGGACGGTTGGACAGAAAGATTGAATTTCCATCCTTGCGGGATCGACGAGAACGACGATTGATTTTCACTACTGTTGCGTCTAAAATGTCATTGGCTCCAGAAGTTGACCTTGATTCGTTGATTATTCGAAACGATCCATTGTCTGGTGCGATTATTGCTGCAATTATGCAAGAAGCTGGGTTGAGAGCAGTACGAAAGAATCGTTATGTTATTCTTCAAACAGATCTTGATGAAGCTTATAGCAGTCAAGTTAAGCTTGGAAGTGATAAGGACAAGTTTGATTTCTATAAATAATCAAGTAATAAAAAATTTTAAAAAAATCCACGTATATGTATATAATGCAGTATCGTTTTGTTTTTTTTGTTTTTCCTGATGGAGTGTCTTTCTTAGATTCGCAAAAGTAGTACCAATAAGACGATATAACTGGCAATAGTAAACAAAGAAAGAAACAAGACAATAGTCCCACTTGTTTCGAATAGCTGATCACCATCATCGTCTGCAGAATTAGGTAAGACCACTGGTTGAGATTTCGAGCGTCTGTATAATGCCAATGCCACAACAGTTAAACCGTATACTGTGAATAGAGTTCCAATAGGGATGAACTCTTTGCTAAAAATTTTAAGAATGACCAATGCTAGAAATGAATTAGATTTCGGGCGATCTCGTATTAACTTACCAAATGATAATTGTCCAAGTGCAGTCCGCATGTACGCTCCTTCAAATGTCCGTTGCGCGGCTAACTAAGTTAGCCTTTTTTTCGGATAGATTTGTTTTGATTAAAATACATACCTCTCACATCTAACCTTCTATCCCGTGTTAATGCGAGGTAACGTTGTGTGCTTGGTCTTTGGTTTCTTATTCTTGTCCTTGGTTCTTGTGACATCTTTTGTTGGTAAGAGAAAAAGGGAATTAAAAGAAACTGGAGGGGATGCTGGAGTTGTGCGGCAGAAATGTTTGGGAAGTGCTCACCTGTGAGTAGACATGTCACATATATATATATACAAAAAAAAGTATTCTATTTAAACGCTAAAGTTATCAAAGAACCAATACAAGCTCCAAAAACTGCAGTCATTGCTGCTGTTGAAAGAACTTCTTTGGCGGTTGTGGTGAGGTTGGTCGACTGTTCAATGCTTGAAACTAGCCGCGATGGGAAAGACTTCCAGTTGAGTTTTGGTGGTTCGTCAGGTTGTAGAGATACCGGCGATGAAAACCGCTTTTCTATTTCCCGTTCCATATGCTCTAGTCTTCGCGCCTCCTCTAAGCTATTATTCTCCAATGCCGTTTTGACCTTTGCTTCAAACGAGCCAACTAGACGCCGCCGCTTCCATGGCTCAAGCCCCAGTTGAACTACAATGAACAGTACAATATTGAACCCCATTAAACCCCAAGTACCCCAAGTCGATGCTCTTCTGATCTTGTCACTCCATATTTGCTCTTCATGATATCTTGAACTGATCAATTTGGCGATTTCGTTCTGTCGATCTTCAAACTCCTTATCCTTTTCATTCAAAAGCTCCTCTGCTTTCTTTTCTGCAACTTGGTTTGTATGATCACTTCTATATAAATCTGTAAACCTCTGTAAGTCCTCACTAGACCAGCTATGTTTGCGTTGCAATAGTTCATTGACTTCTTTTTGTGAGTTGGACCGTTGAGCGATTGCCTCGCTGTACGATTCTCTTGCCCTTCGCATATCCTCTCTACATTGTTGCAGGTCCTGTTCTTTCAGATCAATTGCCCTTTTGATACGGTCTATAGCGGAATATCCTGTAAAGTCATTCAGTGTCTGACCAGCCGTAAATATATATGTTTGTAGCCGATCCATCCGTTCAGTAAACCATTTCGAGGCTCGAGATCGGTGGAATTCGGTTTCGGATGGAAGCTGGTCAGATTTTTTCGACATCCATCGTATAGTGGAATTACGAAATATAGGCTTCCGTATTGTACCAACGGCTGGCCGAATTGGTATCCATATCCTCATAGTTTTAAATTGAGTGTTGATATATGGGGAAAAGTTCCGCTCCCGACAAGCGCGACTGTGAACCTTTGATTTGCCGACACCATGGAAGGATTTAGCTTGAGCACCGAGCCAAAATCCGAAAAGAAAACCAGGGAAAATCCACTAGCTGGTACGCGGCCTTCATTAGATGATCACTCGGATTCAGAAGAAGAACATCTAGAGAAGGATGTGCAGGTGACTGGATTCACGAAGTCTGGTGGAGCGGTACATGCACAGCGAAAACCTGAGAAAAAGGAACTAGTGATCAAGCCACAGTCGAATGACAACTGGAGAGAGGCTGTACGAAAGAGGATATATGTCCCTGAAGATCAGAATCAAGACGTGAAGATAGATGAAAATGATGGGAATCTACAGTATGGACTCAATAAACTAGCAGCCGCAAAGCCAGAGGGAGAGGTAAATGACGAACATAGCGACGATGAAGGAGCAGTGGAACTTCCTGTATTAAACGAGGCTCAAGCATATAAACGCGATATTGAATCTCGGCCTGATGCCCCGGGTATGGACGAGTATAGTAGGGTTAAGGTAGAGGAATTCGGAGCGGCTTTGTTAAGAGGGGCGGGTATTAATCCAAAAGCAGCAGAACAGGAAGTTAAAGATAGTGATGTGAAGCTGAGACCGGCCCTGTTAGGTCTTGGTGCAAAAGAAGTAAAAGGTGAAAAGTCGGAGGAAATGGGCGCATGGGGCAAAACGGCATCAAAACGGCAGACGGCAGCAGAAAAGTCTTATGTCCCACTGCAAAAGTTTGACAAAAAGACTGGTGTAATAGTACGCAATGAGAAGGAGGATTCAAGGTCTGACTCGAGATCTGATTCGAGGCATGGGTCAAGGCATGGTCGTGACCGTGACCGTGACAGACGGAGTGAGAGAGACAGAGGTAAGGATCATGACCGCCGTTATAGAAGCGACCGAGACCGAGATCGAGACCGAGATGGTGACCGTCGTCCTGATTCTGACCGCAGAAGACGCGATGACTACGACCGGGATAAGGAAAAGTATCGATATCGGCACAGTGACCGCGATAGAGATAGAGATGGAGACCGTGATTACGATAAGCGCCGCTACAGAGACCGGGATCAACGGCGGTAAGATTCAAGACATTTCTTTATTACGAATTGTATGTATTTTTGCTAGTATAAGACCCAATAATGTCATGTTATGAAATTAAAAATAAAAAGAATAAGAAGAAAAAGACAAATTGTTATTAAGATAGTAGAGAAGGAGACTCCGTAGCCGATACTGTAGCCATTGGTAATGGTGCTGCCACTGCTTGTTGCGACATTGAAGCGGCGGTCGGTGATGTTTCAATTGAAGTGGACGTAGAGTCAGAGTCGGGGTCAGAGTCAGAGTTAGAGCTAGAGCTAGAGCTAGAAATGCTGCCTGTTTCTTCTGATAGGCTAGTTGTGGATGTAGTCTCATACACTGGTGTACTAGAAGCAGAAGCGGTTGTAGTTTCATAATCTGGAACTGATGAAACTACAGGCAGTGATGTCTCTGTTGATTCGGTGGTTGTATTATCGTCCGGATTGGAAGAAACTAGAGGAGTACTTGAAGATTCAGTGGCTGTAGTTTCTGTAGTATCGTCTGGAACTGAAGAAACTAGAGGGGCACTTGAAGGTTCAGAGGCTGTTGTAGCTTCTTCGCCGTCTGTCGTGGACGATTCCGTGATGGATGTACCTGTTGTCGATGTCATCGTCTCGGTAGCAGTATCAGTAAAGGTATCCGAACTCGCCGTATCAAGCCTGTTGAAATTATTATCCAGTCGTTGCACAGGGTTCTGCATCTCCGCAGTATCCACATGGTTCCTGAAAAAATCAACAAACACATGTGCCGATTTTTTGAACCGACGCTCTTGAGTTTTAAAATCCACGTACTGTAGACCAAACCTTTTCTTGTACCCACCGAACCATTCAAAGTTATCCAATGCTGACCAGGCCCAAGCTCCGGCAACCTTGATACCATCGTCGTTAACCGCAGATAGGATCTCTTTGAGGTATGACGTGTAATAATCCACCCGTTCAGTATCGTACAACGCGTTTTGCCTAGCCATGTCAGCCTCACCGGCCCGGGGGAATCCAAACTCGGAGATATAAATGCCCTTCTTTGGACGGAATTCGTCCCAAACAAACTGAAGACCTTTTTTGAAATAATCGGGAGACGCAAATGACTTTGGGTTGGACCCTTCGTCGCCAGATGTACCAACTTGCCATCCATTTGACATGACTGAGGACTGGTTGGCGCACGATGGCCACAGTTCATGGTTCTTGTCTTTGATGCACTTGTCTATCCCTCCTTCTGGTGCCTTGACTGGCCCACCAAAGTACCCATCCCAGGCATAGAAATCAGAGGACCCCTTGATGAGTTTCTTTTGCTCGGCTGTCAATGTTGGCAGATATTTACCCAAGGCATCCTTCAACAATTGAGGGTAGTCACCATCGACAAAGATCGGTTTAGAGAACCATTTGCCTTCAATTTCGAGAGACCGGTGTGCGGCTTCGTAATCTACAGGAGAGATGGAAAACGGCGTGACAAAAGAAAATGCATCCTTATACCCAATCTGCCGGTCCTTGTAGACATTCTGCACATTTTTTCGGAAATAGTCCACTGCTTTAGCATGCGCAATCAATGCATTATGCCCACAAACATATGGCGCCACATTGGTATGTTGCCCATGCATGTCGAAAATGCCGTTGTCAGATACCTTTTCAGGAATTGTTTTCCCGACAAGCTTACACATGATGTTTGGCTCATTGATGGTGATCCAATGCTTCACCTTGGACCCAAATGTGTCAAAGATAACCTTGACATAGTTTTCAAAATCATCGACAATCTTTTCATCCAAAAAGCCGCCATATGCCTGTTGAAGTGCATGCGGGTAATCAAAATGCAACAGCGTAATAATCGGCTGGATCCCAATGTCCAAAAGGTAGTCCACTTCATCAATATAATGTTGTAGTCCAGCTTGGTTTACCGTACCATTACCAAACGGGAAAATCCGTGGCCAAGAAATCGACATTGAATAATATGGCACCCCAATAGCCTTCATTCTCTTGGCGTCCTGCTTGTACAGGTAGTAGTGATTCGCAGCTACATCGCCATTAGCATTATCCAGGGCAATGCCCTTTTTTCGATGTAGAATCACATCCCAAATTGACGGACCTCGGCAATCAGCTTTGACTGCACCTTCGACTTGATATGCTGAAGTAGACCAGCCCCAGACGAAATCCGACGGGAGCCGCTTGGGGCCATCCCAGTGCGGCATATTAGGCGGTCGTGCCAAATCGGTAGGTTTCACCGCAGTTGGCTTGACTACTTCGGTCACAGTTGTCGTTGCAACAGAACATCCACTCCATAAAGTTGACAACTGAGAGGTTGTATACTTGGTGTCGCTAACAGTTTTGGTAGTTGTCTTTTCGTCCGCTGTTTGAGTCTTTGGGGGTGAAGGTGTAGGCTCTGTCTTTGTGCCAGTTAT
Organism: Blastobotrys apis; assembly: GCA_030557665.1. Lineage (NCBI taxonomy): Eukaryota > Fungi > Ascomycota > Dipodascomycetes > Dipodascales > Trichomonascaceae > Blastobotrys > Blastobotrys apis. The sequence continues at coordinate 36,192 of JAKTPN010000347.1, forward strand.
CGTAACTGTACGAGCATTACTAGTGTGTTTCTTTGAATTGGACTTGTTGGTCTTTTTCGTTGAGTTTGGCTTCGTCTTGGTATGTGTCACAGTAGTGGCATCGTCAGTGGAGATCAGACTTCTCACACTACCCGTACCACTTGTGACTGGTCCAGTAGTTGATAGATCAACAGGGGTTATAACAGGATCGGATTGTGTGACGGTGTTATTCCCTAACGCCGTCGGTAATGCACGAGCAGGAATTGCCGCTGCTAGCCACAAAAAAACTAGAGCATGACTAGTATATTTCATTGTTATAGAAGGAAAAGCACAACAAATCGAATAATCGTGACCGGATAGGTATGCTCGTTTGTTAAATAGAGGAAATTATGGATTTAAATTATATTCATCAAGAACGACGGTAGAGAGTTGATATTTAAGTTAATTTTGTTCTTTTTCGAAACGATTTATGTATAACTGCTGCTGTTCAGCCACAAGCTTTTTATCATTTGACAAAATATCGTATAAACCAAAGGAATACTAAACCCGGGGAGAATGTTACTAATTATTTACACACATTTATTTTTTGACCTTTCTTCTTTTGTTTTTGGTAAAACCTTATTTTAATCAATGCGAACCTTGGTTTAGTAACACGCCGCGAGCGGCTCGGCTACTTTCTACCGAACTTTTTTTTATTTTTTTATTGAGTGGCATTACCAACATGATACTTGAAAAAACTGTTGAAAACAAAAGCTGATCTTTTGTATTGTCTTTCTTGAGTCCGGAAATCCACGTGCTGCAATCCAAACCGGCTTTGAAACCCACCCACACATTCAAACTGGTCCATGGCTGACCACGCCCAGGCGCCTGAAACCTTCACATGATCTTCATTTACCGACTTGAGAATCTGATTCAAGTACTCGATATAGTACTCGGTCCTCGACTCATCATACAAGGCATCCGAAAGGGTCATATTATGCTCGTGACGGCGTGGGAACCCAAACTCCGACACAACAATGCCCCCACTAGGGCGGAAATTATCTGAAATGAATTTCAACCCTTTGCGGAAAAGCTCGGGCGTGGAATACCGCCTTGGCGTAGATATATCCCCGGTGGGGCCAATCATCCAGCCGTGCTGGTCAAAGTTGCTCACTTGCGAACATGCCGGCCACGATGGGTGCGACTTGTTACCCTTGCATGCGGCAATCCCTCCTTCTGCAGCCTTCACCGGGTGGCCGCAGAATCCATCCCAAGCAAAATAGTCTGCAGACCCTTTAATCATGGCTTTTTGCTTCTCAGTAAACTGGGGCAACAATTCACCAAGAGTATCTTTCATAATTTGTGGGTAATCCCCGTCGATATACACCGGCTTGGCAAACCACATTGAGTTGAATTGGACAAACCGCCGTGTGGCTTCCACATCTTCCTCGAACTGGGAATAAGGTTCAACGTGATAGAACGAGTCCTTGTAGGTGATTTTCCGGTCTGGGTATTTCGATTGCACGAGCTGGCGGAATAATTGCACGGCACTAGCATGAGACAACAGGCAATTGTGCATGCACTTGTATGGCCCTTGCTCTATCGTTGTATTATGCATGTCAAAGACATGTTTCGGCAACCGGCTGGAAAACATATTACCAGTGATCATACAATACATGTACGGCTCATTAATTGTCACCCAATGTTTGATTTTGGATCCAAATGTCTGAAAAATGACTTGAGCATACCGGGAAAAATCCTCAACAATATTTTCACTAAAAAACCCTCCATATTCTGCCTGCAGAGCATGTGGTAAGTCAAATTGCATCAGTGTAATAATCGGTTGAATGCCGAGTTCTAATAAATAATCCACCTCGTCGATGTAGTGCTGCAATCCCGCTTGATTCACTGTACCGTTACCAAATGGTAAAATTCGCGACCAGGATATGGACATGGAATAATGTGGTACACTCATCGCCTGTAACCGTTGAGCATCTTGCTTGAACAAGTAGTAATGATTAGCAGCGACATCACCATCCGAATCATCATGAACCAGCCCTTTCCTTTCATGCAGAGCCACATCCCATACAGATGGCCCTCTCCCGTCTGCTTGAACAGCGCCTTCGCATTGGTACGCTGCTGTAGCCCAACCCCATACAAAATCGGATGGTAACCGGTATTCGGTATCCCACCATGGCATGTTCGATGGCGGGAATAATTCCTGCTGAGATACTTGTGTTGGCGCAACTACAGTAGTCTGAGCTGCTGTGCTAGCTCGAATGTCACCCCATAGAGCAGACAATCTAGACGAAGTGATATCGGCACAATGGCCAAAACCCATTACACCAGCAAACAAAAAACTGTTGATCATTTGTGCTTCTCAGAGTACCTGCTACGATGACACGCTTTGCTGATAACATCTTACATATCCGTCCTCCACGGTCGATTGATATTCGACTTGCCTAGAGGAAACAATCGTCTCGTCATTGTCGAAAACGAAAAAAAAAAAAAAAAAAGCCACCATAGCACTACCCGATTTCTCAATCCGGTAAGAATAATAGTTTAGGCTTATTCCAGAAGCATAAACGCGCTGTTTACTTTTTTAAAAAAATAGAGTCTTATACTGTGACGCGTGTTGGATTTTAAACTCTAATTTTGCCAAGCCAAAACGTGCCAGCCCTGCGTAAAGATTAAACGGCTCAATTTTTTTTTTTTTTTTTTTTTTTCAAAACATTGGATTATATTAAATTAACCGTCCACTGTTTTAAATCTTACCAGTACCAGCATCCAGAAATCAAAGAAATGAATAAACCTTCAGAAATTGCACTCGGAACAGCGGAAATCATCACACAGATTTTTGAAGCAACCCTAGAGGGACTGTCGTATCTCCAAGCTTTGGAAATGGTGGAAGTTTGTGACCATATGAATATGGTGCAATTGTACCACGGGGGATCCTTCGTGAATTATATGCAGGTAAACCCGACTTGGTCGTATGAGGCCGCGAGAATGCTCTGGGCCGAATTTCCGCCTACCAACATGCTGTGTGCTATGGCCATTAGCAGCCCGGATCGGTTCAAATTATATTCCAAGCATATCCGAAAATTACAAGTAGCGGACTTGAATGATCTCGTAACCCTGAGCGTCGGAAATTTCCCAAAGTTGCAACATATATGTATCTACGGCGCAGAGTACAGAGCTGGCATCGATTACGCCGCATTCTTGAGCAACTTTAATACCCCAGCTGTAAACGCATGTATCCATGTGAATTGCAATAAACAACTTGAACAGCTTGTCGAACAATTGCCGAACACGACCGCAATAACAGTCGCAGAACTGCCAATGAACGTTACAGCCTCAAGTATTGTAAAAAGTCTCGATTGTATACAATTGTCCAAATTATTGCTGAACGAGTCACTTATACTCTCTAGTGATACACATTGCCAACTAGCTGCTCATTCAACGCTCAAAGAATTGTATTTTTCGGAAATGGATAAATTTGACATTGAGAAAGTCTTACGCTGCGTTGAAAAGCCTTTTCAAAGTATCACAGAGCTGAAGTGCAGGTGTATAAACGGTGCAGAATCTATATTAATTCCAATGGTGCCGCATCTGCAAATTCTTAATCTAGATATATATTCAGTTACCAACGGTACCTGCAATATACTGCAGTTAATATCGAGCAACTGCAAAGACCTCAGTTCGATTTCTATCCGTATTCCAGTTCAGGCGAATAACGACGACTTACTGATGTTTTCTGCGGGGGTAAAAAACTTGATTGAGTTCTTTTACACGGAGACCATCAGAGTAGGTCGCATGGAGTATGGTTCTGATAGTGACGAGGATCACGATGCTTGTGAAAACGAGTCTTCATATATTCGTTGTAGAAGAACTGTGCGCCGCAGACCAGAGATTGACGACTTTTTTTTTGATAAGTTTACAAAATCCAGCCCCAAATTGCGCAGTTTGCATATGTCAAAAGTCCGGGAGTTCAGCATCAGCGACAAAACTATTTATATTTTGGGGCGAAATTGCCCAAGTTTGGTACATCTACATCTGACGTCTCGATCTTACAGCTGGGTAGTACCGCCACATGACCCGCTGCAGGGACCGTTGTTTCCCGAATTGAGGTATTTGGACATTAAGGCAAGTATGGTCACGGAGAATGGCTGTTTGAACTACTTTTGGGCGGATAATGCTCCACAATTGATTCCTCCAGAAGCATGCCGGTGTGCAGTATGTATGCAAAAGCATTCGAAAGTGCATGAATTATGCCGTCTGATGGATCAAGGTATCAACATAGTAAAAAATATAAAGGAACTATAGACAAGGTTGGTGATAATGGAAGAAAAATTGCTTTACTAAATACAATTACAGTGGCCTAATAATACAGGTGATAAAAAATCGCAGAATTAAGTTGTTGGGGCTGGCCCAGTAACACTCTTGAAGTGTGTCACAAATACGCTCACAATGGTCACTTCATCTTCGCTAGCTGCTGTAGACGTTGTGTTGGACGCTTCAGCAGCGAGTGGATCAACATCAGCTGCAACAACACCCGCGACGTTAGAGGCTGTGTTAGGGCTTGTCACCGGTGGTGGGGCAGACAAGCCCGGTGATGGGGCAGATGTAGCGACACATTTTGAGGCTGGTATAGCATCAGCAGGGGATGATACTGGAGCGGCGGTTGGCTCAGGCTCTGGTGTAGTATACTTGCGGAAAAACTCTCTTATCACAAACGCCGATTTCTTGAACACTCGGTTCATACTTCCAATGTCGACATGTTGCAAACCAAATTTTGGGACATAGCCATTCTTCCATTCAAAATCGTCCATTACCGACGACGCTAGCGCGCCGATGATCTTAACCCCGTCTTCGTTGACCACTCGAAGTATTTCATTCAAGTACTCCAAGTAGCAATTTGCTCGTTGATCATCGTACACTGCGTCTTGCAAGGTCATTTTACTCTCATCAGGCATACTGAATCCAAATCCCGCAATCATAACTCCTCCAGCCGGCTTGAAAGTTTGCCAAATGTACTTCAATGTAATCCCAAAGTAGTCTGGTGAATTATAAATGTATTGAGTTGATTGATCGCGGTGACCAATTGGCCAACTATCATTGTTCAATGCCGAGGTGTTGACACATACCGGCCATAGTGGATGTGACCCGTTCTTGAGGCATTTTTCAATCCCACCTTCTGGAACCATTGCAGGACCACCACCAAAGCCCGTCCACGCATAAAAACTGGATGACCCCTTCACAAGATCCTTTTGCTCATCAGTGAATTTAGGCAGCTTATCACCGAGAGTCTTTTTCATAAGCTCTGGGTAGTCACCGTCCAAGTAGACCGGCTTTGAAAACCACTGCGCATTAAATTCAATCAGCCGGTCAACAGCCTCCTTGTCGTTATTCCCTGTCAATGGATTTGGTACGGAGAATGAATCTTTAAAGGTGATCACCCTGTCTGGGAATTGTGGTAGCACATTTTCTCGGAAGATCTTTGCGGCTGTGGCATGTGCAAGCAGGGCATTGTGACCGCAAATGTACAACCGCTTGATTGGATCCTGCATACCAAATGTCAAAATTTCATCAGGTACGCGAGCTGGCATATCAATGTATTGCTGGCAGAAGCGGGCTGGTTCATTGATAGTGATAAAGTATTTGACTTTGGGCGCAAAGGTTTCAAAGATCGTCTGAGCATAGTTTGCAAAATCTCCAACCACTTTCTCGTCCAAAAACCCCCCATACGCTCTTTGCAAAGCCATTGGCAAGTCAAAATGGAAAAGTGTGATAACCGGCTCGACACCTTGTTTCTTCATGTAGTCAACCACGTCTACATAATGTTTCAGACCCTTTTCATTCACCGTATAGTTACCAAATGGGAATACTCGAGACCAAGAAATCGACAATGCAAAGTAAGGGACACCAAGAGCCTTTAGACGGTCAATATCCTCTTTATACAAGTAGTAGTGATTTGCTGCGACATCACCAGTAGCCCCTCCCGAGGCGTACTCTGTCTCACTGTGTGTAATCCAATCCCAGACTGATGGACCTTTGCCATCAGCATCAGCTGCACCCTCAATTTGGTAAGCAGAACTGGCCATTCCCCAGACAAAATCTTCCGGTAATCTAGACTTGGATTCTAAAATTGGCATATTTGGCGGCATAGTAGTGCAAGTCGGCGTTGACTTTGGGTTTACTGTGGTAGTGGTTGCTGCTTGTGATACGGATATCCCACCCCACATCTTTTTGAGGTATGACTTGGTGTTAAAGTGAAAAGCCTCTGCCAAATCCACTGTTAATTGAGAATCAGAGGATGTGGATACTGGCATCGAACCAGAAGGGTTTGCATTTGCAACTTCAACACCATTCCCAGCTGCATTGGCATTCTCCATCACTGTCACGGTTGCCCCGACCACAGCTATAGTTGCATCTTCAACAACCGACACAGGGGCAATTTCTGGGGTGGCTGACGTGGAGGAAGTTGCAAGTGCTCCTAGTATAAAACAAGCTAGTGCCAATTCTTTCCGGGGTATCATTTTAACTCTTTTTATTGCGCAACGAAAGAGGTTTAGTTCTTGCAGAAAATTATATTAGCGCGTCAATTACTTGCAGGATGAATAGGGATATTTATACTAAGGTTATGAAAAATTGTGGTTGGTTTTCTGGAGGATATGGTAATTACGCATTCGGCGATCAAAGGGGTTCGTGACAACACCTGAATTATGAACGTATTTTTTGACAAACAGTCGGTTTGAGTTTCAGCTGGTGCCTAAAAACGGTCCTATGTCTCAACTCAGTTATCCGCGGTTTCTTTTTGACTGTGCTCAATGATATATTAAGTGGGCACGTGTTGTCAAAAGCATCAGATTTCTGTTAAGTAAAAATACAAAGTGCAGGCACTGCGTCAATACCATGCACAACTGTGCTCGTAAACAATAGGTATGCACATCTACACTAGAGTAATCATAGTCTGCAAAACCCCACCAATACACTTGTAGGTACCCGACGCTAAATTGTAACGTTGTGTATGGTCAATAAGCCCCAACGCATGAGCCGCACTATAGCCAATTTGTTGAAAATTCCGTCCGTTTGTTTAGGAGTTTACCAGTGCCGCACCGGGAAATACGTTTGGAAATACGTTTGCTACGTAGTTCACACTCGTGCTATTTCAGAACTTATGATTTTAAGAATACTTACGAGTGGGTTTCTCAACTGCCCAGTAAAAACACCACTATTTTAAAGTTTTCTTTTTGTCTCAGATACCACTTTGGCAGGAATATGCTTAAATCTGATTGGAAAACTCCGGATATGGAATGGTCCGATCGGAATGGAGATTAAAAAATGTAAAATCCCCAAACCAGTTGACAAGTTACTTGTCTGTGTAACATAGACTTCATAACTGTAGCCCAACCTCTATATTGAGCATCTGCGGCTCAGCTTTCGCCAGGGCGAATTTTTAGTGGGCTCTCGTTAATTATACTAATGAAATAATAATTATTTTTTCTCAGTTTATTATTCTATGCATTTGTATAATAATAAACACTCTACTTGTGCGATACAAGGAGAAAAAACTCTCCTGTCGACAATCTAACCGGATAGAAACAAGAGACCAAAAGAGCCGATGCGGTACTGCGCAAGTACCTTAAAACACTGACACCATTACGCTGAATGCAGTTATGGAAACAAAGATAACTATGATGTTGATACCAGAATGAAGGGGCTGCCGGGCCGTGATGGAATGCAGCAGAAGAATTAAGGTTTCGTGAGGCATATTAGCTCGCGTTGCTTCTCGTAAACGCGACTGGAAAGTTTTGTATCAACGCGAATATTAATCAGAATTCTATTTTCGAAGTCGATACTGGGGAGAGCAGGTCAATACAACCAGTCTAAAATCATTGTAATAATTTTCAATTAAAAACAATCACATTAATACTATAAAATAAATCAAAAGTAACAATATAGTATAAAAAGAATAATAAACCAAAAATAAAAATAATAAAATAATTAGAAAATAAAAATAATAATAGGGAGACAAAAAAGTAGTAATAACAATCATTCAATCACCCTAGACAACAAGTGCTGGATCAGCGGAGACGGCGTATTCACCACCGCTGTTCCAAGGCCCGCCGTTGAAATTCTCTCTAGGCTTTGGATATGGCCCACGTCGGTTTCCCATTGGTGAGTCATCTTCTGGAACACTACCAATAGGCTTGATTGGCAACAACGCAATGTCTACGTCGATTTTTTCAGGATTGAAAGCATCCAAGTCATCTTCATATTCTTCATCATACAAGTCTGGTACCAATTCTGGAGCCATTTCTCCATAAGGAACTGGTTCAGACTTATCTGGAACTGGTTCAGACCCATCTAGATTTGGTTCAGATTCATCTGGTATTGGTTCAGACTCGTCTGGAATTGGCTGAACCGAGGTCATTGGTATTGATGCATTAGTCGTATCCATTGTACCGTTACCTTGAGACTTTGAAGCGCCCTCCACGACTTCAACTCCCTCAACTTGCACCATGTATTCCATATCATAATCATCATTTTCAGGATACATTATCCCTCGGTCGTTATAATCTGGATCATTGCGGCGTGAAAATGCATCATCGTACACTGGGTCGTCAAACGCAGTTTCAGCATCCTCCCAGTAGTTTGGAGAGCCTTGTGTTCGTCGCCATTCTCGATCTCGTTCACGTTCCCGGTCTCTTGCAGCCTGTTGTTCCCGTTGAATTTCCTTGGCTCGAGTGATTCTATCCTTAGCTGCCATGTTATTAGAAGATCTTTGCCGCTGTGCACCTGGATTCGTGGTTCGATCCACACTTGGACCTGTGCCATAACTTGGACCTGCGCCATAACTTGAACCAGTAGAGTTGGAAAATGGTGCCGACCTCATTCTTTGTCGGGTTTGCGCACCACGTGCAACTTCAAGACGTGGACCTTGTCGTGGAGTATATGGCTTATTAAATTGTGGCAAACTATATCCACCATCACCCTTGGTATATTGAGCATGCTGAGCCTTTTCATGGTTCTGTCGATCTCGCTGTTCCTTCAATTTGTTGGTTCGTTTTCGATCCATATTTTCCTGATGCCATCGTTCCACCCTTTCTTCTGGCGATAGTGCCTCGTCTGGAACAGTTGGTTGGCCCGTGATAGGAGTATAATGTGGCGGCTGTCGGTATGGCTTATAGTTTGGCGGAAGGTTGCCATACTCATCAAAACACTCATCCTCTGGATATATTGAATTGTCTTCAGAATTCCAATAATACTTGTCTTCTTCATAATCCTCATCATCATACCAGTCATCGTACTCGTCCAAGGAGTCATTGCCCAAGGTATCATTGGAGAAGCGAGGGTTTTGACTTTGACCGTTCCAATGCCCATCATTTCCCCATTCGTCGTCACAATCATCATCATCATACATATCGCCAGACCTGTTGTACCATTCATCATCATCAGAGTCATGGTCATAATAATCATCATCATCATACTCGCCATCATAGTCTTCATCCCAATCCATGGTGGTTCGAGATGGCACACCAAAGTCCATCTGCTTGCCAAGTTCTGGAGTGGCTTTCAATGGTGGGCTGTATGGTGAATTCCTTTGACCATTCTGTTGCTTTCCTTGTCGCATTTGCGGTCGAGATTGCTGTTGTTGCTGTTTCTGTCGTCGTGGCGGACCCTGTGGTTGCGTTTGAGCAGGTATCTGGTTTCGTTGACGTGACATGCCTGGTACCTGTTGTGGAGCTGGAGCTTGACGTTGACGTTGACGTTGACGTTGAACCGGCTGAAATTGTACTTGATTACTTCCTGGGCGTTGCTGTCGTTGTTGTTGGCGTTGCTTCTTGACAGGGTACATTGGCTTGTTGTTAAGTGGGTTTCGAATTGGTTCAGGGGCATTAGCAATGGCTCCAGAAACTGGTCTGGGCCTTAATGGCAGCCGATTTCTTAATTGGGTATCAGCGCCTGCAGCCGCAGCCGTATCATGTGATCGAACACCACCACCATAACCATAGCCATAGTCCATACTACTATTTCGACCCATAGTACCGTTTTTCATTGGTGGCGCAGGAGCACCTACAGCAGAGCCATAGTATTTACTAGAATTGTTGGATTGCGGAAGTCGGGCCAAAGACTGAGCCGCAATATGTGCGGCAATATTTTCACCAGAAAATCGAGGATTGTTCCTCCAGCTATCAGAGCTTTCAAACATTCTTGGGCTACCGCTATCGTACTCATTGTCGTTGCCATAACCATTACCAAGTCCCTGATTCATCATTGGACCACCACTTCGAGTTCGATTGTAGGCTTGTTGCCGCATTCTTCGTCGTTGTTCTCGGAATTCGTTTGGATTAGAAGCAACCGGCTGTCCTCCGTAATTATCAGAGTAACCAGAAGAGTAATTATTCGGTCGTCTTTCCCGTTCCTCCACATATTGTCCTGGTGGGTAAGGATTAGCGGCAGCAGCGGACCGGCCACCCCCTAGAGCGCGACCCCGGCCCGGTGGCATTGGTGGACGAGCTACCCGATGAGTTTGTCCAGCATGACCGTTATATCCATTTTCATATAAGGGGGTCATTCTGTTGTCTCTTGGTGGTGCCTGGTCAGTGTATCGCTCAGAAACTCTTGGCTTTTCATAACCTTGCGATCCATCGCTAGTAGCACCTCTCAGCCGTTCCCGTACGTGAAGCAAGTCTCTCAATCGTTCAACTTGCTTCCGGTCAATGTTGTTTCTATTGAAAAAGTCACTGCCTTCATCATCACCATTCAATAAACGATCCAATGCACTGTAGCCGTATCGTCGAGAATGTCGACCACCAGATCGGCCGCGACGGCTATACCCTTCAAGCTCTTCTAAGAGACCATCAAGGTCACCGCTATCTGAACCGCCAAAACCTCCACCGCCTCCTTCAAGTTCTTCAATGATCTCTAGAATATCTCCTATGCCTCCTCCGCTGCCCCCATTCCCAGAAAAGGTACGGTTGGAAAACTGTGGTTGTCTTCGGCCTCGGCTTCGTTGTTCAAAGTCATCATTAGATTCACTGTCAATGCCCATCAATCGTTCCAAAAATCTTCGGCCTCGTCCTCGTCCACTGTCATTGTCGTCATCGTTATCATCGTCATCGTCATCTTCTCGAGCACGGGATCGAGGTCGGTCTCCACGATGTCGTCGGTTGGTAGCATCTTGGTACTCGTCTTCATCATCATCATCATTTTCACGAGCAAGAGATCGAGGTGAGCCTCCACGACGACGACGATTGGTAATACCTTCAGCACCGCCAGTAGAATTGCCAAAAAATCTTTCAAGGAACCCGCGGCTCTCTGGCTCTTCGTCACCTTCTTCATTGTCATAGCGGCTACCACCACGACGGTCACTACGCGCTAGAGATCGCAAGCCAGTCCTTGGCCGTCTTTCATTTTCAAAGTCGTCACGCACCCGGTTCATTATTTCTTCAAGAAATCCACCAGATTCGCCGTTTCCGCTATCGCCACCGCCACCAAAGAATCCTTCATCTTCACCAACTCGTGCAAGGGACCTACCAGAGCTGCCTTGTTGATGTGTTCCAAATGGCTGGACTCCAGAATTTTGTTCAGAGTTTTGGTCTGCTGAATACGCAGCTGCACTGGGGAGCCATTCGTCCCGTATTCGTTGCACATCCCCATACATGTCATCCCACCCACCCAAATTGCTAGTGGATTTTTGTCTGTCAAATGGGTCACCACGTTGAACCGAATCCATTCGATCCATCATCCCAGGGAACGTTTGAATCTCAACTGGTGCGGCTGATTCGTCCATGCTTGCGTTTGAAACACCCAGTGCCTGAGCTACATCGTCATTATCGTTGGCAATCACTTCGGTAGAGGCTGCATCGTCATTATCGTTGGAGGTCATGGTTGGTTCAAAATCTCGCTTGAGAAGTACATTGTTGTCATTTTGCATTGATCTCTTGGCATGTTTTGGAATGTTGCATCGGGCCAAACAACTTTCAACAGTAGAAACAACTGATTGAGGAAAGTACTCTTTGAAATTATCGATATGACTGCCACTCACCGGAGTGAACTGCAAATTACCCAAGACCACTTGCTCGCCCTTTCTCAGAAGTGGAGGACCAGCCAAAGTGATACCAGGATCATCGCTGTTGAACGCGCTGATATATGCAGCCGGTTGACAAGATGGATTAATAGCAAAATGCATCGAACCTTGAGGAAACTCAGTCGACTGTTGAGTAGTCAATTTATTGGAGATAGGAACAGAACCAGACTCGGACAAATATGTTTCAATGGATCCCTTTGTCACAACAATACTCTCGTCAGCTCGTGGTCGAATGTGTGGTGGCACCAAAGCGCATGGCTCAAGGTTAATCATCGCCAGCGCGATACCGCTATCAAAAGTAGCTGGGAAATCTGTACCAAAAGCAGACACCAGCTTGCCACCATCGCTGGTAGCCAAGGCTTCCACAGGTGGATGATTGAAATCAAAGACAAACGACCTGTTACCACCATGAGATGCCAATAACTGCATCTTTGCCAGAGCAGTTGGTGCTTGACGCAATAACCGCAGCAGCTCCATTCGGCCAAGTTGACCAATCTTATCACCATGTGAAGATGTTTCAGCTGGCGTGACTGGTTGAGGTAGATAAACTACTGGCGGAACTTCGGGAGTTGGAGCAGGTGGCGGGGACGGTGGTGGTGGCACGTCTTCTGACGGTAGTGATATGGCAGGAGCAGCCGCTGGTGGTACACTAACAGTAAGAGTATTGAGTTGAGGAGGATAAAAAGGAGATGGGATATTTGGCGTACGTTGAGCGTGATGTGGGTCAGTAATAACGATCGGATTTGGTATAGTTGCAATCGGCTTCCACTCATCAGGAGTTGGACTTGCGCCGTCACATCCGTCATCGCTTAGAGATATATTATCGGGGAACTTTTCAGCATCCTCATTGTAGCCATCATCCCAGGAGTTTTCTTCTTCCATTGATTCCGGTTCGCCGTCATTGTCAGCGTCTTCAATTTCTTGAACGTGCTCAATCAAATGAGGTACTGCAGTCGTTGCTGCTGCTCCAGCTGATACTGGCTCAGCAGGCTGGTCCTGTTCAAATAGCGAAATATGGAAGGGCGAGGGCTCAGCTTCAGCTTCAGCAGCAGCCGCAGCCGGCTCATCGTTATCATCCAACCTGTGCATAAAAATATTCTTGAGATCTTTTTTTGCAAGCTTTTCATCGTTAAGTCCTGTTGTAAACTTCCTGTGGTCACTTGGATCACCAATTGGCACGGCTCTAGCAATGGTGACAAGAGCCACCGCCGCTGCAACAGAGTCGAGTCGCATTTGTGTGAGTGAGCTAGCTTTAAATTGATAAGAACACTCTACGTAGCAGAAGTTTGGTAAAAAAGCAGAAAATCTTGTAAATACAAAGTGGCTACCAAAGACTATATATCCGATGAATGCAATTTTTTTTTGTTGGATTCTGATGAACGTCAATGTCAAAGGAGGTCGGATCTCTCCACGGGGAACCTTTTTAGCTTTTTAGAACGACACAACGAGTGTTGGGTGCGCTAATCTGGAGTTTCTGAATTCAAATTGGTAAACAGGAATTCAAAGCAACCGTATCAAATTTCTTTGGGGAAGACAGGGATGGCCTGTGAACTGAAGGTGAATGTATGAGCTCTTTAGATCCGGATATCAAGGTTTGACCAAATGGGTAACTCGAGGGGTGTTTTGCTAGGGGCGAAAAAAAGCCGCATTGTTCGCGAGGCTGGGGATGTATGAGGCGCGCGTATTTATGGCTAGTGGTTTTTTTTCCTCTCTCTCTCTCTCTCGGCTAAGTGAATAAATACAATAACATCAGCGTATATCCATGAGTTCAAAAAAAAAGCTGGAGCTTAAAGATGATGAAGGGGAAGACGAGGTTTTACAAACAAACACAAGGGCTAAGCCTAAAGGTATGAGAAAAGATGTCGACTTCCAAATCGGAGGTCGGTGGCGAGGGAAATACCATTGAGACGACGACAAGACTAACAGTAAATTTAGCTCAATTCAAAAAACGAACTGCAACAGGAAAGAGCAGAATCAGAACAAGTTTTGAAGATGTAAGTTCACCCAAACGATCTCTAAATCTTTTTGTTGTGGGATTGAGAGAGAGAAGAAAAAAAAAATATGGATACTAACGAACCTTTTTAGAACGAAGAAGAGGAAGTAGATACGGGGATTCAGCTCAAGCGATCTGAATGGAGCAGAAAGGCGAAAGAAAAACGAAACAAAAAGGGAATAAGCGTTGGTACTGTTAGTAGTGCGGCGGCGGCGGCAGCAGCTCCTGCTGCGTCGACAACTATGAAAGCAGCAAGTACACCAAAACAAGGTAACGGCTACGAGGATGAAGAGAAACAGGGTTCCACCCAGTCGTACTTGGAACGATTGCAAAAGGAAAACCAAACGTCTAATTTTGAGAGTTTGGATGGAGAAGAAGTAGAACAGGAGTTTATCGGTCTGCGGGCTGATATTACTGATAGTCTCGACATTGGCAATAAATTGAATCTACGTGAAGGTGGATTGGACGAAGGTGCAGGGTTTGAAGATGAGATGCTCGCACTTGGACCCCAAGCAAAGTCGGAACAAGCTAAAGACAAGCGGACGGAAATGCAGCGGTTGGTTGATGAGTATGAAGATGACGATGAAGATCGGGAAGCAAACGATCAATGGGAACGAGATTTGATCAAAAAAGGAGCATCAATAAACGTGGCAAAGATTCGACATGATATCAAACCTCCAAGTAGGGGCTCACTGCCAACATTGACAGAGGTGATTGAAAAGATGCAAAATCTGCTGAATGAGATGGAGATCCGCAAGACACGGGATTTGCAAGATATTGAACGGTACAAGGAGGAAACACAGCAGATTGAGGGTAAACAACAGGAATTGAAGGAGTCATTGGAAAAGGCTTCAAAAGAGTACAAAACAGCTCAGCAACAAATGTCAGGATCGCAGTGATCGCACGGCTGAATTTTGTTTTTTTCACACTAAAGGGCGTGTTTTTTTTTTTTCCTCTCCATGAGTCATGAAATCCGCGGAGCATAAAATGGTCGCCATATTCCCAAATCAGCGCCATCTCATATCAACAACAATGAGAGTATCTAAAACGTTACTGAATGCAGTAAAACCACGACATTTGACGTCGATTAATGATTTATCTTCTAAAGAATTCAATTATTTGGTAAATCGATCCTTGTATCATAAAAATAACATCAAGAACGGGTTATACGGAGACAAGTCTAAGGTTGGCAAACCTTTGGATGGTCAAGTTGTATCGCTGATTTTCAACAAACGATCCACTCGAACTCGAGTTTCCACAGAAGCTGCAGTGAAATATCTTGGTGGGCACCCAATGTTCCTTGGTCGAGAGGATATCCAACTTGGGGTTAATGAATCTCTGTATGATTCAGCTCGAGTGATCTCATCTATGACTAGTTGCATTGTGGCTCGAGTCGGGCCACATTCAGATATCCAGGGTTTGATCAAATCGTCCTCCGTTCCTATTATCAACGGGTTGTGTGATACATACCATCCATTGCAAGCGATTACAGATATTGCTACTATTCGAGAAGCATTTGGGTCAGCTAGCAACCTCAAGGCTGCATGGGTTGGCGATGCTAACAATGTTCTTCACGACTTTGCTCTTGCATGTGCCAAATCTGGTATTTCTGTCAGTGCCGCCACACCATCGGAATATCCATTGAACCCGGAAATTGCAGAGACGATTCGACAAGCTGGAGATGAGACTGGGGCGGTGTTGGAGTTGACCAATGATCCAAAACAAGCGGTTAAAAATGCTGATATCATCGTCACGGATACATGGGTGTCGATGGGTCAAGAAGGTGACAAGCAGTTGCGCTTGAAGCAGTTTGATGGGTATAAGATAACTGAGGAATTGGGCAAGGGCGCCAATAAAAACTGGAAGTTTATGCATTGTTTGCCACGAAAACCGGAAGAAGTTAGTGATGAAGTGTTTTATTCAGATCGAAGCTTGGTGTTTGATGAAGCTGAAAACCGGTTATACGCTGCCATTGCTGCTATTGAGGCTTTGGTTGTGAATAAGGGGGTTATTGAAGAATAATCGTTAAAATTGTAGTACATTTATGTAAAAATATTACATTGAGACATGCGCGTATACTGGCTGGTCAGTTACCAAATCAGGCTGGATATTCCATTCAAGAATCGTATTACTTGGATCAGCCAGCATTGCATTACTTTCAAATGCCTTTGCACCATTGACAACACCGACAGTGATATGAGGACGGATGTTAACACATGGCAAGTCGTCATCCCCGACCACCTGCACCTCCAAAGCCAATACACGGTCATTATGACCAATTGAGAGAATCTTGACATCAGCACGAGGGTCCAACTGGTTATCCTCACCCTTCTTCAACACCATATCTTTGTGGATGTAGCTGTTGAAGAGTTTTTTGAAAATAGCCTTGTCTGCTTTGGCCCGGCATGCATGGTGAGCTAGAGTCACATGGAACGAACTGTTCACGCCACCAGCAGACTTTAACTGCGTCCAAAAAGTGGCATCCTGTTCAGAATTGGCTTGGTAAAACTTGTCAACCATCTCCACAATGTTGACGGAGGGTGTGATTCCAATGTGGAAGTAAACGATTGACGGTTTCGCTGGCTTTGGGGCAGCAACCGGACCACCGCCAGAGGTACGCAATTGCTTTGCCTGGTATGACAATCCAACTTGCATTGCTTCGTCATATTGTTCCGGGGTAATCTCCTTCTGGACCAACTCGGGGTATTTTTCACGCAGAGAGTTCACCAAAAGTTCCAAATTAGTCCGAGTGCCTTGAGTAATATCCATATCGACTACCAAGTCAAATTCTTGATCTGGCCATCTGGATGTGACTACTGGTTGGAATCGATTAAAAAACCCCTCACAAATAGCCTTAACCATTGTTGCGTTGCCGTTTGGATCGTTACCTGACGACATTTTTACAGTCGAGTGGTTATCACCTCGATTCTTCATTCTGTCCCATGTCGCTCCCCGGATTGTGTCCTTTGATATCGAATCTGGCCAGTAATTCAGCCCAACAAACTTGACATTGCTTAGCTTTTTGCGAATATCGGTAATTGCCTGGGTACGCTCACGCCATTGATGATTGTTCCGGTCAAAAAACACTGCTGGAGATTTATCAAGACATTCCACTGCCCTTTTCACCAATTCAGACTTTTTGTTCTTCCCGGCACAGTCAAGTTCGTCGTTTTGTACATGGCCCCACTGCATCAAATGGGCCAGCGCCGCACCAAGTGTGGTTTTGCCACATCCCAAAACCGACACTGGCAAAATGGCATATTTGAAATTACCATCTGCATCTGCTGCTGCGGGCCGACTTTTGTTTTCCCATTTTGAAGCCGAATCATTATCATTATCATTTGACGCAAGATCGATACCACGATGGCCATTATGATCAAGAAATCGTTGTCGTAATTCAATAATGCCATGATTTTTGAGATACCGTTCTTTTAGCTCTTTGTCATTGTCAAGAATAGGACCAACAAAATCCAAGTATCTATTAGTCGCTTCAACATGCCGTCGAATCCGGATATCAGCTCGAGACTTGCCGTTAATATAAGCCTTGGTCACCTCACGCCAATCTCGATACATGAGATATGGCTCGGTAAACTTGTACTTGAAAAAAAAGTCTTGTCCTTCCCTTTTACATCGAACCACAAACCCTTCCACATCAACGCCATTCCAAGACCCCGTTTCTGAGCATTCTTCCAAAAATCGCTTCAACTCGTTAACGTCCTTCTTCACCAAGAAGTCCGTTGTGAAAAACCCATACTTTTGCGCAAATCTCACCACATCCTCACATGGATAGGTGGCAAATTTGACACTATTCATATTGAGCCCATGCAAATAAATACCAGCTTTATCGGCAGAATATGCCAATACATGCTCTTCAAACTCATCATCACACAACTCCGCAACAGCGGTAACATCCAACCTGTACAATTCCTCTGCCAACTTGTGCTTTTCAACCCCCCTTTTTTCCAAATGCTTTTCGATCCATTTTGTTGCAACAAATGAATGATTTTGAGAATCTTCCCCTTGATCTCGTGGACCGGTGGAGTGCTTACTGGTAACCAGCAGTGTCCCATCTTCCAATCCAGACATGAACACAATACAGCCATTCTCTTTCAACGTTAGATAGTAAGGCCCTGCAGTATTCATTTCGATATTAGCCCATTTCGTATTTGGTGTTTCGTCAATGCTAAAAAACTTGTCGTACCCCCGGATCACGATTCGATTTGTCTTCTTATCTGTAAACAATCCTCTTGCTTCAATTGGCAAGTGAACTTTTGGGTTACCATAATCCCATTCATTAAACTTCCAGCCCTCGACCATTCGATCAGGGTTTTCCCAGGTTTTGAAAATGGACTTTTTTACCCGACCTCGTTTATTACTAGTTTCGAGAGATATCGTCAACTGTTCAAAAAGCTGTTCCAACGCCAAATCGTCGCCTTTAGGCTTTGGTAGCTTTTCTATTTCCATCCGGTGAAGTTTCGACGACAGTAGCCTTGTGTGGGTAAATCCAACCTTAAATTGACGGGAAGTAGCTAGATATGATTCACCGTGAGAAATCAAACGCTGCGTCAAATGCGGTGGTATTCTCATGTGAGTAGTTTTGCAAAAATGCATCTATGGGCCATCATCTAACACGCGCGTAAAATTGAGACCGCCTTGCGGGTATATTCCAGTACTAACAAAACCCATTCACCCAATCAGCGCCCAGCGTCCAACCGAAGGATGGAAACTCCCAAAACTGTCTTTGCTAGAAAAAAAAACTTTGTATTTCACCTCCACTAAAATCTGCAAATAATGTCTTTTGTCGTTAAGCGTGGTATCTCCACTCTCATTCCACCAAAGGTGGCTTCTCCAAAGGTATGTTGGATGATTTTAATGATTGGATGTACTAACATTGTGTTGTAGAACCTTGGCTCTGCTCCAAATGCTAAGCGAATGACCAACGTGGTCTCCTTCTACAAGGCTCTCCCACAAGGTCAAGCTCAACAACAGCGATTGCCAGGTTTCTTGGGCAAGTACAAAGAAAAGTTCTTTGACAAGGACAATGCAAAGCCATTTGTATGTGAAAAAGATGAGAAATCCCGGTTGATACTAATGAATGATTTTAGTGGCACGTCGTTGCTGGTCTTGCGCTATTCGGTTACGCCAACGCCTATTTCTTCCACTTGCGACATGAAAAGAACCATTAAGTATTGGTATAAAAGCATGGAAATATATTATATTATAGATCTGTTTTGATTGATGTGGAGAAGGAGCGATTTTAAACGTAGAATTTTTTTTGGCGGGTGGGCGTATATCAAGGGATGAGGAGGTATTGTTGTAGGTTGAATTACGACGGGGTATTTGAAAAGTTGATCGATTATTTGGTTATTATCCTGAAAGATTTTGGTTGTTTTGAAAGTTTCTTATTATCCGATTCCGTTGTGATCCTTAATTATGGATGCGGCTTAGAACTGTAATCACGACATGCCCCCTTGAATTATTGATTATTCTCCTCTCTGGGCTGGAAACATATCCTCTCAATGATTGATTGAATCCGGTAAATGGTATCCATCATCATCCCAGGCGTTTTCATCGTCATCCAAGGCGTCAACGTATTACCAAGCGTATCTGGTCCAGTATTTCAACTCCGTTAACCCCGTTCCAGTAGTACTTTGTAGTAGTAATCTAAGATGAGTGATATCTAGTTGGAGGTATCAAGCACTCATAGGTTAAAATAGATTCAATACGGCAAAATGGCGTCGTGATCATATCTACAGAAGGGATGATGATACCGACCACCAATTACCGAGATCCCAGAAGTTTTAACAAGCTCAATTCAGTCAACTAGGAGAATAGAGACACTCATTTGCTAGAATCTCGGTTTCCTTATTCAGAAACGGTTTTTGCGCTCGCCTTGTACGCAAATGTAAGTAGGCGACCGTACATCCAGCCACCGCCCAGGTTGCCAGACGGCACAATTTCTGCAGCCATTTTCTTTCTCCTGAATCTTTCTGAAATTTAGAGCAAGTTAAGCTTAACAATAGGTTGTTGAGGTAAGTCCTTTTTTGTTCCCCAGAGCAGGGATCATATTCTTTTATAACCGTATACGTGCATGCATCAACGGGCGCGTGACGCCACGCAGAAGACGCATCGAACTGAAAGCAGATCTAACTTTCAACAAACCGTTAGGGCGTTGAAAAAATGGGAACAATGGCTGCTGGCTGCTGGAAATGATGCCCTCCTTTTCGACCCATAATACGAAACTAAATCTTAAGAGGAACTGCAACGTGATAATAATCGCCTCGTTTATCCTTGCCGAGAATGAATTCTTAGCCGAAGAACTAATTCGGTGTCTTTCATCCCTCTCCAAGGGGCTGGTTAGGCGTTACCGGATATATAAAACAAAACAAAAAACCCTCCCTTTACAAGGATCCTTTCCAAACCGTTTACGCCGGGTGAAACAAACATTAAAAGATGCCACAGCTCGGGGTGTTCTTGAAATGGACCAACGCCTTTTAAATAGGTCGGTACGAAGGGTTGTATAAAAGGAGCGTCCAATCCTACGCTCTTTTATTTTCAAATTCCACATACCCCATCTTGCATTTTTCAATATGATTCCAAAACCTCCATCTACTCGAACTGAAACCGGCTGGCCGGCTCCTGAAGAAATGTTTCGATACTTTGCGCAGGTGCGGCACGAGATTGACTCGCAATTTGCATCAACTCGGCATGACCTAGACCAATATTATCCATATCCAAGGGCCTATGCGGTTATTGACAAACAAAGGGCTCAATCCACGCAGTATTTCAATCAAGTCGTGCGACAATACGAACATGTTTGTTGCAACGTCGACCCAAGAACTCATCGCATGGAATATAACATGTCAATGGTCAAATTCTTTGCTCAGATGGGCGACCATTTCAAACAAGCTATCCAAGTTGCTGAGCTTGATACTGTTAAACGGGAATTGTACAGCTTGTGAAGAGTGAACAAAAAAAAAATTATGTATGCATATACACACGCGATGATGACGATTTATGAATTTGAACTTTTTTAATGCCCCAAGGGCTGGACTCTTTGGAGAATTTAGAATAGCTTATAAAATTAAAGATTTTCCCTTGGTTTTCCTGTACAATTTTAAACACCCGGTCCAGCTTTTGAAGATTTGAATATCGTCTTGCCGTGCACATGGAAGCGGCAGATGCGGCTTGTGAACACACCAGAGCTATGGGTAGAAAATATACCAAAACGATTTATTCAAAAGTTCTCAAAACATTCAGACTACATCTGAAATCCAGCTTTGAATATTTCTTCGTTAAATGAAATATTTTTTTTGGGTCGCTTGGTCCCAACGATATCCTTGCTTTATTTTATATATTTTTTTCTTGTGTTAAGCAAACTTTAAAATCACGCCTAAATCAGTCTATATGCTTAATACCTACTTGTGGTTGTAGGTAGAAAAGGCAGTTTTAAATTTGCAAAAATTTTCATGCGGCGATATCGCAGAAATAAATAAACACTGTACTCCCATAAAGCTAGCAACCCCGAGATGGATGCTGGCTGGCATCATCATCCCACGCTGTTTACAACGATCCATCGCGAAGATCAGAAAAAAAAATTTAATCATGTTTTCTTTGTCCAAAATCGATGAGCCAGATCTGGTCCATACCCAATCATCGCCAATATTTATGCTTTTTGGGATGAGGTCACGGAACCTGAATCAGATGCATTAGTAGGCAGGCCTTGCATATTGTGATTTTAGCCGCCGCCGCCCAACCGGCGGCCCAATTCCGAAAGCGGTACCGCCGCACCCAAAAAGATCGCGAGTGTTTATACATATATTATTTTTCCCGGGATATGCAAGGTGTGGACACATGGATCATCTTTTTTAGGCTTCCCTCGATGATCGTCGTGGGTTTTATGCGCTCTAATGGTTCACTATATGGAACAATAGAACTTTTTTACTAACCGAGGTCTAACGAATGTTTTGAAATTTTTTTTTGGCGATGGCTGACTATGGACCATCGAGCTACCAGATGAATTAATTCCAAATTAATCATGGGTAAATTAAAAAAACGTGGGATTTTCAACAAGGTTTCAAAAAGGCCGTTGTAAGTAAAACACAATAACTATTGAAATAGAACAGAAGAGTTGGGCAATTTAAGAATAATAATAAACAGTATCAATTAGTTTCAGGTAAAAACTAGAATAACTAGTTTCATAGTTGCTGTTATATACTTCCATACGACTATAATACATTACCATATAAGACGATAATATAGAAATTATCCTCCTGGTAATTTCTCCAATCCTTTCCAATTGTGGTATTAATCTATGAATTAATAGATTAATACCGTTCAGTTATAGAGTGGGATTTAAGTAAATTCACAGGATACTAGAACACTATACTCACTGGTGCTTTACATCATCACTTCTGTCGTAAGTCCCTTCCAAGTCAAGTTTCTCGTCTTCAACGAAATTACCTTCATCATCGTACATGGTATTTTCCTCTTCACCTTCGAGATGATCAGCGGAAAAGTAAACCTTTGCTTCAATTTCATTGAATTTTTCATTGCATCCTTCAACTGGCTTCCATAGACAAATCAAATAATACGTCAGAGAAGAGACGATAAACCCAGTAAAGTAATTAAGGTTGAAAACATACGTAGCGCCAACTGGAACCTTGGCACCAACCGATCCAGCGAATCCAACCACATTGATCAAAATGCCACAAATATATGCGGTATAAGCCCTCCACGAAATACCATATCGGTACATGTAAGCACTGGTTGATGATGAAGAATACAAGTCGTCAACAATTAGCTTACCTTTTCGGACAAAATAGTAGTCAGATGCCATTACACCGGCAATTGATGACAAAAACACAGTATAAGAGCTCAAATATGTAGTGAATTGATTAGAATCACTCAACAGCTTCCAGGGGCAGATTGCGAAACCAATAGCAGCGCAGAAATACCCACCTCGTCG
Organism: Blastobotrys apis; assembly: GCA_030557665.1. Classification (NCBI taxonomy): domain Eukaryota; kingdom Fungi; phylum Ascomycota; class Dipodascomycetes; order Dipodascales; family Trichomonascaceae; genus Blastobotrys; species Blastobotrys apis. The sequence continues at coordinate 59,205 of JAKTPN010000347.1, forward strand.
GATATTGACGAAACGAGGAAGCAACGCAGTCAAATCTGTACCAGCAGAAATGGAATTAGCTGCCAAGTTACAACCAAGTTGAGCCAATGCGAACACAGCAGAAATCAAAAACACACCAGCTCTGGTACCACCGGATGGACCACCATCCAAAAATTTGTTCAATACATCCAGTGGAGACCAGATCGTTTCATGGTACATGACAGTAGATGCAGAAGATACCAAGACACCGATCAAAGAAGTAATTGCAAATGAAATTGGAATTGTAAACAATTGAGACCATACAGCCGAAGATGGCTTTTTGGCAAAACGAGTAAAATCAGGATCGTTCATAATCAATGCAGCAAAATTGGCAATACAATTCATCATTGACTTGATAAATGCCCAGCCCATTTCAGAACCATGAATAGTTGCCTTTTGATTAACAACTGGACCAGCTCCACCAGCTTTTTTAAGAGTCCAAATCAAAAACCCAAAACCGGCGAATGGAACCAGGCAAGATTTGACTGTGAACAAATGCCGGATCTGATGAACTGGGAACCAAATAGCTGGTAAGCATACTAATGAAAATATAAAGAATGACACAAAGTCAAAAGTAGTGGTGCCACTAGATGCTAAGCCGTTGGGCATATCGGAGGCATGTAACCAAATGGATCTGATCATCAGCTTTACACATTGTCCACCGAGCCATGCTTGAACTCCGTACCAAACACAGGCCAGTACCACCCGGTTAATAACCGGCCAGTAAGATCCAAAAATGCCGAATGATGAGCGGCACGCTACTGGGAAGGAGATGTGGTACACAGCGCCGATGCGGCCAATCGCGACGATGAACATGGCAGCCACGATATAACCCAGCCATATTGCGAGCCATCCCTGCCACCAGTTCAAACCCACGTCCAACGAACTGTTACCAACTTCCCAAGTGTTAACGTTGAAGCTGTCTGAAATCCAAAAGGCTAAGAAATTCAAGCTACCCCAAGTGCGTCTCTTCTTTTCAACGGGCTTAAGATCGTCATTTTGAAGAAACAGCTCCCTAGACGTAAGATTTGGGTCGTGATCGGCTTCGAGCTTGCGAATAATAGAGCCCCACCTCATTG